>JAASFF010000511.1:1771-242524 GCA_013365195.1 Cercospora citrullina | reverse complement strand
GTCCACTCCTCTCTCCCAACCCCCCACCTCCCATACCTCCTCCCCCACTCCCTCCACCTCCAGCCAACAACACCATACCCTTCCCACCCGATCCCGCGACCTTAATCTTCAAATCATAAGGAAATGGATTACTCTCATTCGTCGTTATCGGCGGAATATGATTTCTCTGCTGATTCGCAATTTCCAGAACTTGCCATGTAGCTTTCTCCAACTCATGAGACATGATTTGTCGTGTTTGATTGTAGCTGTAATCATTCGATGGGGTATTTGAGAGACCGCTGGAGCGGGAATTGTTGGGTAAGACGGTGATGTTGAGATTCCATGTTTCCCATGGAGTTTCTTCGTCGGGTTTTTGGAGGAACCAGGTTCGGCGGCGTTTGCGTTCGAGGAATTGGAGGGTTAGGGTGAGGAATGTGGGTTGGTTGCGAGAAGAAGAGGTGGAAGAGGTGTCGAGGTGACGCAGTAGGGTTGTGGTGCGGGTTTCGATGAGGGCTTCGATGTCGGGTTGGGACACAAAGGGAAGGGTTAGGTCGAGGAGTTCGTGAGTGGAGGGGTAGATTGGTGTGAAGTAGCGGTGGAAGAAGATGGTATGAAGGAGGCCTGCAAAGGTGTTAGTCGTATCCCATAGAGGACACGGTGAGTGTACCTTTGACGATGTCTCTGACGTGTGATCGGTCGGCTGTGAGGTCGATTGTGTATTCAGGCGGTCGTCGAGAGTCCATGACGGTGGAGAGTGGTGCTGCTCGTGGCAGCGGTGTTGGAGCTCAAGTCATTGTGTGAAAGTGGGAGAGATATGCGATCGAGATATGCACATCACGAGATCGATAACGTCGTTGGAGGATGAAAGGTGGTGGGATGCCAGCCCCACTTTGCTTCCCGCCAGCTGCACTTCAACCATCTTCCCGCCTTTGGTCAGCAACACGACAACCACCTTCTAATATGCTTCTGCTTGCCTCGGACCGATAGAAATCGACGTCAATTATACTCGAAATGATGGATTGAGGACGTTCTCGAAGACTTGTCGTCTCGTCGCGCCTCCACAACTTCCGGCGCAAAACTTCAAGCCGATGCACAATTGCCGATCGAGATCAAAGATCCTAAAGGATATCAGATATCAAGCCTCTGTCTAAGACTATTACGCCCCGGCAAGAGGAGAGCACTGGAGGAGCTTCTGTTCATAGCACGTCCCCGACGGCGGCCACTCAATACTAATCGATTCCTAACCATATTTACGGACGCATACTGAAAATGTCCACCGCCACGATCCCATCAGAAACTCATTTCAACATCTCCCCTTCCAACCTCGAACACTTGACTCACCTCTCCTCCCTCCTGCACCTCTTCCACCACCGTAACAAAAACCAACATCGCCACTCAATTTGGTTCCGCCACTTCTGTACTTTCCGGCAAAATCTCTCAAAATTCCAGAGAGACCTGGAAACTCTAAACTTCGTCCCGACATCCCACGCAGCGAAAGCAAAGAAGAAAGCTACAGATCCTGTTTTAATCGAGCGCATTCGCGCAAGGCTGGATTTCTGGAGAGATGTTTTGGTTGCGAAGTGGCACCTGGCTTTTTCGCAGCTTATTGCAGATCAGAGGTTTAGTGCACTGGGATTGCTCTTGATAGGAACACTAGCAGAGGTCTGTGGTATTGTTGGGATTTCGAGGGAGTTGGAGGAGAAGGGTGATGAGGAAGTGAGGATGGCAATTGAGGCCTTTGGAGAGGAGGAGATGGGCGGGGCTATTACAAGAGAAGAGAAACTCGGGGATTCTGAAGGAGAGGATAAGGGAGAAGTCGTGTTTCGCACAGAAACTGAGGTTGAAAACCGGTCCCGTGGGGATGCCGAGTGGCAGAGCGAGAAGAAGATCGCGCGGAGTGAGAAGCCCAAAAAGAAAAAGAAGCGGAAAAGGGAGGGCGGGGACGTGATGGACGACATCTTTGGCTGAAGTGGAATTCGTGCACACTATACATTCTCTGGCACTCTCCGTCTCGCTGGACAGCAATTTCTGCAGCCATACTTTGCTGCGGTGGCTCGAAGAGCGGGCTCAAATTGGGAGAAACGCGCTCAGTGCTCCGTTTTCACGTGCACCTCGTCATCCTTGTCCTCTTTCTCGATAGGAAAGCCATCGTTTCCCACGCGAACTTGGGTGAACCCAGCCCTCAGAGAGAGATCTGGGTTGGGCTGGGTCCGACGCTGGTCGCGGAGAACAAAAGGCCTCAGCATGTTGCTTGCTGCGTTGAGAGCCTTTCTCACGGCGTTGTCGTCGTCTCCATTGTTCTTGTCACGACTTGGATCACGAGCACCGTGCACCACGTCGGCAATGTGCTGGTTCAGGTCAGCCCAGATGCCCATGTGGTGGGCACTGTAGCGCTCCACATTCTTCTTGTCCGACTTGTTGGTCGTGCCCTTGAACTTGTTGGCTTGGTCGATCGCGTTTGATGTCATGTTGAAGACGTGGTCGTTCGTTGGTGGACGTGAAGGGCGTTGGTTTGGGCCACGAGGTGGGCCGTTCATTGATGGAGCCGCATCGGCGCGCGACGGGCGAGTCGTTGATGAGCGACTTTGGTTGGAGGGTGCTCTGCCTGGGCGCTCGTACGTCGGGGGATATGTGTCATTGAAGCGAGATGTGTTCTTGCTTGCTCCATAGATGCTGAAGCCACCCTCCAAGCCTGGCGGAGCACCAAGGGAAGCGGCGCTACCATAGCCCATCATGCGGTCGGCAGGGTGAAGAGGGCGTGGCGAGGGGTCAAGGGCAGAAGCTGGTGCAGCATGAGGAACGGTACCTGGTGCACGGCGGAGAGCAGAAGCTGGACCACGCGGTGGGTGGCCACGAGTTGCTTCTGCTTTTGCTCGCAAGTCTGCCAGGTCAGACTGCCCGCTTGATAGCACGACACGTCCTGACAGATCGCGGCGTGGACGGCCTAGTGGCGTCTCATTCGTACCACTCTTCAAGGGACCCAAAGTCTCATCAAAAGCAACTCCCTCTTCAACTTCTTCTTCCACTGTTGGAGTCGCTGCGATCATGGCAAGACGCTCTGAGCTGACTCCCTCCAGGGCGGGCAGACCTGCCGATGGCAGACGTGCAGCGACCCATGGCGTCTCAGGCTCACGGCTATCAGAGCTTGTGGCGAGAGCCTGAGAGCCGCCTTTCAGCTCAGCAGGAGCTTGAGGAGGGTTGAGAATACGAACGTTGCAGTGAGTGGGGAGATGACCAGTACGGCCGCACTTCAGGCAACGCATAAACGACTCTTCAGGCTGGCGGCCATCATCGCTGGGGATGACGGTCTGCGAGTTGACGTTGTGCTCTAGCAGAGCACCAGAGCTTCTCGGAAAGAGCGCAACGGCTTTGTATGCCGCGCTGTTCTTGAGACCACCATCGGTCGTGGCGCCGGTCGTGGCAATGGCATTGGTCTTAGGAGCGGCATTGGTTACGGCATCGATCGTGGCGGTCGGCGTGGCAATGGCATCGTTGTTGGCAGTGGCATCGGCATTGGCAATGGCAGTGGCAGCTGGCAACGAGGCCTGGACGCCGCGAGAGTGAGGACAGAGGAAGCCTGGGAGGCCGACCTGACAATCCTTGCACCAAGTAACGCACTCAGAAAAGTCGTGGCCATCCGCACCACAGTGCAGGCAACGCGTCTGCGGAGCAGAGGGCGGAGCAGAGGTAGAGGCTGGCTCTGCGGCGTCTTGGTCGAGGCATGGGCGCTTGGCTGGCTGGTTCTGGGGCAGAGAGGCGGATGGCGAACCAGGGCGCTTGGGTGGAGCTGCGAGAATGATCAGTGAGTGGGTGCACACGAGAAGATAGCTGTGTACTCACGGTGCTCCATGTCGGCGGTGTCCTGAGTGGACATGTTGTGTTGTGGTTGGTGGTGAGAAGTTGGAAGTGGAAGCGCGGAGGCGAAGAAGTAAACAAGCGGGAGAAAGTTCAAGTGCAGACAACAATACGCACCGTTGGGCAGCAGCGACGATGAGCTGCAGCTGACTGCAAACGCGCTCGAAGTTGCCTTCACTCTCTACTCACAACTTATCGCTTATCATCTAGTGCATCATTGTGGCCACGGCTCTGCACTCTACTACAACCCATTGTCCTTCTTGAACTTATCCCATGCCTCGTTCAACGTGCTGAACACCGCCGCACTAATCATCCTCTGCTCTGTCGTAGCGTCTTGAGCAATCTACCATACCAGTCAGTAAACATATAGCCTCATATTCACAGGAAGGGAAATAGTCCTACCTTATCAGGATGCACCTTGGCGATAGCCTTCATATAGATAATCTTCACCTTGTTGGGCAACACCAAATCACTCATGCCCACCTTTTTCCATCCTGCGCCCTCCCAGAGAATGCCATCCAAACTCTGCAACAGCGCTCGTAAATTATCTGCCTTTCCGCCTTTCCAGTTCGTAAGCCTGGCCTCAACTTGATCAGTCAAAGCGAATTTTTCATCGTCGGCTTTGTCAGCTGCGGCATTCTGTGCGCGAAGCTTATTGACTGCGGCGGTCTCCTTGGGACCAGGAAGAGTAGGTCGTTTGACGCTGTTGCCCAGAGATTTAGCCGGGGCAGCTGCTCGAGAAGGCGTGGGAGCAGCTGCAGTGGCAGGTTTCGGTGCAGCAGACTTTTCGCAACGATCCCGACCCCTGATACTGACTGCTCCACCGATCCCACCTTCGACTGCTATTCGCCACACCGCTGCAGCGTCACTCCACTTTTCAAGATGCTCCAGAGCTTCTGCCTTACGCATGAGAGCTTTGCCGTAAAACTCTCGCATGTCTTTCGTTCCCTCTCCTGCGCCAAGATCGATTGTCTCGCCGACACCCTGGCTGGGACCAATGGCCTCGAGAGCCTGATCGGCGTCAGAAATGGCCAGCTTCGGGTCTCCAGTCTTGAGCGCTGTCAGTGATCTATTGCTGAGCACAATGATTGTGAGAGGGTGCTGTGCTGGAAGTGGACGTAACGCTGCGGCATATGACTCGTGCGCTGAAGCGTAGTCGCCCCGCTTAAAGGCTTCTCCTCCTGCTTTACGATGCTGGGCGGAAGTTGACAGCGCAGATGGAGCGATGCTGGGTACATTTCGAGGAGGGGCTTTTGGTCGCGTAGGTATCGGTGAGGGCGTAGGGCGTGGGGCAGGCGCCTTGGGTGGCGCAGCTTGTGCTGGCGCAGGACTGAAGAGATCAACTTCGGGCTCGGGCTGAGGCTCTGGCTTCGGTGGAGCTTTCCTTCGGCGAGCAGAGCTAACATATGCCTGGGCAGCTTGATCCTCAACATCTTGTCTTGTAAGCTTGGTGAGAGGCCGCTGCGGCTGGGGTGGCGCTGGCTGATTCATAAATCTGGGCTGAGCTGCAGGCCTCTGTGGAACAGGTTCCTCCGGGTCGCGATAGCTTGAGGTCGGTGGAGCAGGTCTTTCTGCTGCAGGTGGTCTCTGAGGCTTCTGAGATCTATCACGAGGAGCATCAAGCATTGCAGCTTCATCAGTGGCGTCAACCTCGCGTTGCTTCTGTCGAGCAGCATCCTGTCTACGCTGACTGCTGGATCTGCTTGAGTCAGCGGACACCTCCTGCATCCACTTTGGCTGGGCTGGGTCACGCTCCTGTTGGAACTCTGCTACAGTCTTTGCCATTTGTTTCTGACTGGCTTTCCACAGAGAGGTCGCACCTTTCAGAAATTTCGAGCCGTATTCCTGCGCCACTGCTGCCGCGTCCTTCTCGCCATTCGCTGGTGATCGACTGTCCTGACGACGACCATTGGCCGAGCCTGATCGCGACTCCTGTCGCATCCAAGCTGGGACGTTGTCCTGTTCCCGTGGTCTGCGCTGTGGACTCCTGTTGGACGTAGACGGACTTGGTCTTCTCTCTCCAGCCTCAGCCCGGGCTTTCTGTTTTGACTCTTCATGTGCCTGTTGCAACAGCCAGCCAACCGCTCCCTGCACATCGCCTCCGTTCTCTGCGAGAGCCAGCTTCGCGTTGTCTGCGGGAAAGCCCATATCCACCAGCTCTGCCAATGCCTTATCATCTAATTGATCATTTCGCCAGCTCTCTGCTGCCTCTTGCCTCTGTGCTGGCAGTGCTGGCTCTGCAGGCTTCGCAGGACGTGCAGTGACTGGCTTGCCCAGATCGCCCAAAATGTCATCATCGTCTCCATTGGTTTGAAACGCAGGAGCGGAAGTGTTCGCAGTACTTCGCTGTGGTACAGATCCCAGGCCGAATGGATCATCATCCTCGTCGAAAACTCCATTGCTCGCGGGCGCCTTGGCTGGCTGAGATGCAGGTGTGCTTCGCCCACTCTCCATGGCCGAGCTAGGAGGAGGAAAATGACTAGACTTGTCTACCGGCGCGTCTTTGTTGAACGCAGCCATAATATCGTCCTCTTCATCCTGCTGTTGTCGAGGAACACCAGGTGATGGGCTTCGCACTTCTGGCGTCCCTCTGCCACTGCCCAAGGTGTCCCATTGTGAAGATTGCTGTTCTTGTTGCCGACGCTTCTCTTCAATCAATTGTCTCTGTCGTTCCTGAATGGACAAGTTGTTTCCTGTTGGCTTCTTCGATCCCAGCAGATTGCCAAATGCGTCGCCTCCAGCTGGCTTTGCGGTGCTGCTACTGCCATTGACTGTGCTCGCTGGACGACTGACGTTCGGTGATGCACTCCTCGATGGCGTTAAAGCTGGGCTAGCTCGTAAGCTGCTATAATTCGACGCGAATGTGCTCGGGTTCAAAGGAGGTTGATTGGAAGTGTTGGTGGTGGTAGGTTTCGCTGGCTTCTGCCAATCTTCGCCGAGCAGGTCGTCCATGGTTGATTACACACGGTGCAGTGGGGTTATCGCAGAATCATTGTAAGTTGGATCTATGTACGGCGCAAACATGTCATGCGACTCCAGCACGCTTGTTGAGGGTGCTGTCGTGTCCCTCCAAAAGACCGATGCATTGTGGCCTGAGGCAGGAAACCCGCCGTTTACTCCCTGAATTCAGCCATGTTCCCAACCGCGAACGTCGATCATTGACATCTGCAGTGCCCCTCGCGCACTAGAAATGATTTCAGTGTAGCGGACCGAGAGGCTTGACTACACAACTGGGCACTCAGAGGCACGGTAAAGGCATATCGTCGGGGACATGCGGTCTTGGCGACAGAGGCCCGAAAGGCTTCTCCAACTGCTCTAGACTGCTAATGGCTTCTTTGCAGCGTCGATCTGGTCGCTATGTAAAACTTACAAAACATGAAGTCGAAACGGCATTGCCGGCGATTGCTGCGGATGCTGCATACGTGCGGTCATCTTGTCCTGACAGTGGGCTTTCGAATCCTGCCAACATTCTGTTCGACCTGAACGTCATCTATGAACGCTTCTCCTCAGCAACAGCCTTTGGCCGCGAAACTACCTCTCCTTCAGCTGGAAGCTGCGGCTTACCGCCGCCCTTTTTCTGGTCAGCGACGCCCTTGGCTTTCAGCGAAGTAGAATCCTTGGGCAGTTCCTTGACGTATGGCAAGAACTCTGGCTGACCCGGAATGTATTTGCGCAGGACCTCGGGCACCTCGATGCCGTCTTCACGCTGGTAGTTCTCTAGCACGCAGCACAAGGCTCGCTCAGTCGCGCAGAGCGTGGAGTTGAGAGCGTGAACGTATGACTTTTGGAAGCTGGCGTCGGTCTGCTTCTTCTGTCCGAATCGCACTTCGAGCTCGCGAGTTTGGTAGTCTGTGCAGTTGGAGCAGGAGACGAGTTCCTTGTACTCGCCTTGGAAGGGGAACCAGGCTTCGAGGTCGAACTTCTTGGAAGCGGCGTTGTTCAGCGCGCCGGAGACAATTGCGACGACTTGGTATGGAATTTTCAGGGACTTGTAGAACTCTTCTGAAGTGTTGATCATTTCGTCAAAGTGCTCCCATGACTTCTCAGGGCTGCAGAAGATGAATTGCTCGATCTTTTCGAATTGGTGGACACGGAAAATGCCCCACGCGTCTTTGCCGTGCGAGCCAGCTTCTTTGCGGAAACAAGTTGAGTAGCCGGCGTACTTGATTGGAAGGTCCGTTGGATTCAGCCATTCGCCCTCGTGTAGAGCAGAAATAGGCTGCTCGGAGGTTGCGATCAGATACTTGTCAGTGGCCGGGTCGTTCTCCTTTTCTGTCACCTTGTACAGCTCCTCATCGAATTGCTCGAGTTGCGCAGTCTTGGCCATGGCTTCACGCAGCATGAAGAATGGTGGCTGATTGGGCTTGTAGCCTTTGTTGAAGAGGAACTCCAGGCCGTAATTGATGAGAGCCAGGTTGAGGAACAGACCGTAGCCAGTCAAGCAGTAGCCGCGATGCCCAACAATCTTCACACCTCGTTCTGGGTCATAGCCGTCTATCCGCGTGAGAACCTCGTGGTGCGACATGCAGTCTTTCTTTGAAACCTCGACTCCTTCGGGTGCCCACGTGCGGATGATGGCGTTGTTGTCTTCGTCGTCAGAAATGGGCACGCTGTCGTGGACATAGTTTCCGATGCTCTTGGCCTTCTTCAAAAGTTCCTTCTGCTTGTCTGCTGCCTGTTTTTCGAGTTCTGCCTTTTCCTTGGCCAGCTCCTCCTTCTGCTTCACCAAAGCCTTGAACTCTTCTGGATCGCCTTTTGCTTTCTTGTTTGCGCCCATGGCCTTTTGCACAGCGTTGATCTTTGCGCCCATTTCTGTACCTGCAGCATATTGTGTCTTTCTGTGATCCTCGAACAGGGCAATGACTTCGTCAACCACCTCTTCTGGAGCATGCCGTCTTCGCTGTGACTCTTTGATCTTTTCGGGATTTCCGCCGCGGTCCTTGATGAAATCGTTGATGTCCAACATGATAGCGTGTGTCTTGGTATATTCTCTGTGAGTGTGTCGGAGTTCGATCAGAAGAGGGAGTCGAGAGTATGAGCCAGCGGTTTTGTGTGACTCGGTGTGACTGTCTCCAATGCTGGCGGGACAAATGTGGTGGGGCAGGCGGCGGAGTTGGCTGCGTCCGCATCTGATTCGCCGTATCTGTTTCTTTGTTGCTCACTCCGCGACGCGCTCCATCACGCGATCACGCGTCGCCACTTACCTTGCGTCCTTCATCCCCATCTCACTTGGGCCTTCCTCAGATTCACTTGGACAGACCTTCGGCTCTATCGGAGCTCCATGCTCATAATGATCGCGCAATATTCTCCGGAGACCGTAGCGTATCATTCCTCCGGCATAAACAACCAGCATCTTATCGAGCATGCCATTTCCATTCAAAGAGGTGTGCGCATTGTTGGAGCGACTGGAGCATGTTGAGCTGCACGAGAAGCTGCTCTCTTCCGAGAAGCCAGAGCGATACAAGGAACTCGTCAGCCATTGGTTCGCGTCCCACCGTCGGCAGATCAATGATCTTGACATTGAGAGCTCTTGTAGTCTTCTGTCCACACTATTACCGCACTGGAGAACAGATCGAGTATACGGGCTCCAGGCAGATCGTCTTTGCAGGACTTTGGGCCGCGCTCTTGGTTTCTCGATAGCACGGAAAAAGCTTCTCACGGCCTACAATGAACCGGGAGCTGGCGACCTTGCAAAATGCTTTGAAAGAGTGCACGCAGAAGGAGGGCCGCCTGCCATTCCTGCCCTGATCGTCGACGATGTTGATTGCATGCTGCAGTCACTGGCTGGGCATTCCATCTTCTCTGATCTGACAGTACCCAGACTGCCACCTGGATCCTCGGAGACTCGAGACAAAGTCCTCAGCAATGTCTTCAACCGGGCGAGTCCAGTAGAGGGCAAGTGGCTGATCCGACTCATTCTCAAAGACTTTCGACCACTCCAGTGCGACGACAACATTTTTCTGAAAGCGTTTCATTTCCTGCTGCCAGATCTGCTTCGCTTCCAGTGTGACTTTGAAGCGGCTATGACACTGCTTAAGACAGCCTTGCACAAGTATCCGGACACACCAGATCGAAGATCGGAAGCTCTTCATCGCAAGAGTATTGCTGATGCTCAAATACTCAGACCTGTCGTCGGGACAAAGATTAGTAGGCCGCATTTCCACAAGGGTCGAAACATTGACTCTTGCATGCGAATGATGGGATCGAAACCATGGGTGCTGGAACGCAAGTACGATGGTGAGTATTGCGAGATTCACATCGACCTGCGGAGGTCCACGAACCCTTTGCACTGCATCAAAATCTTCTCCAAGAGTGGCAAGGATTCCACGCGAGATCGACGCAGTGTACACGATACGTTGGTTCAGTCTCTGCGTCTCGGGAAGCCTGACTGCAGGTTCAAAAAGCATGCCATTCTCCTCGCCGAGCTTGTTGTGTTCTCTGACCAAGAAGACCGCATTCTGCCATTCGAGGAAATCAGAAAGCATGTTCTGCGATCAGGTGTGTCGATTGGCGCTGATCAAGATTCGCTGCCAAAGGCACATGAGCATCTCGCCATTGTATTCTTCGACTTGCTGCTGCTCGACGAAGAAATTACCATGAACAAACCGATCGACGAGCGGCGAATATGGCTACGAGAGACGTACAAGAAGATTCATGGGCGAGCCATGGGTGCTGATTGGACAAAGATCGACTTCGCGCAGCCAGAGAGAGCCAAAGTGTTGCTACTGCAACATTTCTCGATGGCCAATGCGAAGAGATCCGAGGGCGTCGTGTTGAAGCCTTGTTACGTGCCATATTTCTCCATGGAAGTGAATCCTGCGAGTTACAGCCACAGCTATATCAAGCTGAAGAAGGACTACATTGCGGGCGCTGGGGATGAAGAAGACTTCGCAGTGATCGGCGCGAGCTACAACGCACAACAAGCTGCCACAGCTGGCGGCAAGGCCTTCATCAAGTGGACAACTTTTCATCTTGGCTGTCTGTTGAATAAGGAAGAGGTTCGAATGTATGGGGCGCGGCCTAAGTTCATGCACGTTGGCTCTATTGAGCAGGAAAGATGCATTCCACAAGCAGTACTGGAGACTGCTAATGTGCTGGGGAATCTTAGAGCAATCGTACCTGGATCCGCCGATCAAGCAGCAGAAATTGAAGTCGCTGGCAGCGCAGTCAAGATGTCGGTGCTGTTCGACAGGCCACTCGTGTTCGAGGTACTTGGATCTGGATATGAGAAGCCATCAAATTGTACCTATCTCATGCTCCGTCATCCTCGTGTCAAGAAGCTGCATGAAGATCGCGACTGGATGGATTGTGTGACCTTCCAGGAACTTCAGCAGAAGGGCAAAGCGTCTCGAGCTGCGCCGTCAGATTCTGAGTCGCAAGAAATGCAGAGGTGGATGGAAAAGCTGGAGCGCAGCTGCAAGAAGAAGATTGAGAGGGAGAGTCTGTCCAAGTCATCCAGATCGACTGTGTCACCGGCTTCGAGGACGATTGGCAAGCCAGAGACTTCAGTGCTGGACACACCACTTTTGAGGGCGAGTTTTCTCAACATGAGCACCAGTCCAGAGATCGTGTCGTCGTCAGTCAGGCGCCGTCCTGAGGTACAATATACTTCAAGCAGAAAGAGATCGCTGACAGAGGTCTCAACGCTGAGTAGCCCGATCAAGCGAGTCTGTCTGGAGAAGCCCAAGCCGAGCTTGCAGCCAAGGTCGAATCGAGTGCCTTCGTCGCCTTTGAGCGAGATCACTAACATAGCAAATGGTACTGCGCAGCCACAGCCCCCGAGCAAACCGCAGAATACCTCCTCTCGGTCTGTGGTATCTGCCAGTGCCATCATGAACACTGTTGCTCCTGTCACTCATCTTCCTGAGCGAGACTCTCAGCACTCACAGGCAGATCGTGATCGCTCACGATCACGGTGCGCACGAAGCAGTAGGTGCCCATTCCGAGATGCTGTGGTCTTCCTCACTCCCTGCATCGAAGCGACTCCATATATCGTGGACAACTTGCTTGGCTCGCACTACGCTACAATAACACCGGCGCTGGCGCACTGGGACCGCAATTCGTTCTCGCACGCGGCTCTGTCCCAAATGGTCTCTGAGAGTCAGTCACATCAAGATATGCGCAAGATTGTTCTTGTGGAGAGTAAAAGGCCGCGGGCTACGAGGGACGTTCTACGACAGATCAGAGGGCTGAATGACGGGAAGTTTCGAGAACGAATTGAGGTTTATGATTGGAGGGTGCTGGAACCTTGCGAAGGGCATGATCGAGGGGAGGAGAAGTTGAAATTGCATTTCCTTGGAGCTACGTTGTTTGATGATACCCGGGAGCGTACTTTGTTTGTTGGAGAACAGGAGTGGGCTGGTGCGGCATAACATTGTCGTTGGACTGGATTTTTATGGTTTGCATATTTGGATGAGTATGAGCTATCGATGTTTGCAGCATTCGACGGAGCTACCGCGGCATGCCTGGGCAAAGAGACGCTCTGAATAACGGTGGCCGTCCACAGGACGGCATGTATTGCAAGGCCTTCGCTGCGCCGGAATTGCCACCAGCAGTACACGAAGTTTCAACAGCCTTATTCAACGTACATTGGCCTCGTCGACACACCGCATGCTCAGTTGCATCAATCTTCACTTGAACATCTGATCGGCCAGCATGGTTTCAAGAGCAAGGAGCGTGGTTGATGGGTACGTGCTCACTAATGTTTGCCGCTGCGAATTCAGGGGCCACTCACGGTGACGGTTGGGCGGTCTGCCAACTTTTGAGAAGCTACTCGTGGTATCTTGCTCTCTAACCCGCACTCGCTCCTCAACCACGAACCTGAGATCCACTCGCAGCCGTTTGCACGGTTTGCCAATCACACAACCGCGCAAGCACGCCACTCTACGTGACACTTCCGACTAGCGAGTTGTGCGAGTCTATATCATCGTCCTCGTCCCATCGAGCCGCAACACTGCGACACAAGCACCGCTCATCTGCCTGTTGCCGACCCTTTCGCACTCTTGCGCTCCAGCCAGCACGTTGCCGCATTGACACAATCGCCCTCAGTTCAGCGAGTCACCACACCACGACACGAGCGGGCGGTAATCATCTTGAGCCCATCGAGTCTATCGATTCTTGCGATTCAAAAACTGTTAACGACATCTTCGACGGAATCGACACAATGAATATGGCCGGCTCCGGAACTATGGCTTCCTCAACGACAATTGGCAACGCTCTGAACTCTCCATCACGCTCCAAATCCCTCTCCGAGGAGCTTAAATTCCAGCCTACTGCTCCAGTCCGCCCTCTCAAGGAGGAGGTGTTCGATTTGATTATACCATGGAGCGATTGCGAAGATAAGCCGCCGTATACTGTTGGCCAAATGATTGTCATGATACTTGTCGACAACGATCTGGCACCACAGAGTATTCCGGACGTGCACGAAAAGATTCTGCGCGAGTTCTGGGCCTTCACCAACATGGCGCTATGGCAGTACTCGTGGCAGATAAATCTTCAAGAGTGCGAGGGCTATGATGTCAGAGAGAACGATGAGCTGCAGCTCGACCATGTCATTCCTGGCCTCTATGCAGCCTTGAAGGACTTTGACCTCCCATTGACGTATTCCGAGGTCTTGGATGACGAGTCTAGGGAATTTTTTCGAGGAACACGACGACGTATTCACGATCCCTGCTGCCGCTGCACGGGTCTACCTGCGCGACCTGCTTGAGCCTCCTCGGAAGGGCACTTTTGACTCCATGTCGCTGCCTCCTGAACTTCGAGAGAAGATCTACAAGATGCTGTTGGTTTTCCCGAAGCCTGGTCTTATGCTGAGTACACAGGAGGTCTGGGATGGGCGGGACAGCCGAAAATGCATCAGATTCGGTTTGCAGTCCCGACATGCTACGGATGGTGAGGTATCGACAAGCCAAAACCTCCTGACTCTTCCGAATATCGAAGTCGAGGTCAAGAACTTGGGCCAGACGCTCGCTATCCTCAGCGTGTCGAAACAGACTCGTCACGAGGCGCTGCCAATATTCTACAGTCACAACACTTTGCACTTCGGGTCTCTCAGACTTTTCCGTGATGCCCTCTCGTGGATGTCTAGTGAGACTATTCAGCAAATAGGAGACCTTCGCATTGTTATGGAATGCGATCGATTGGATGATGCGCCCAGTCCGTTGCAGGGACTTGACAGGATGCTTTCTGCGCTGTCTCTGAAGAAACTCGCGTTACTCATGCCGCGCGATACAGGGTTCTGGACCTTTCGTCGCGATAATTCGGACTCGGAAGGGCGCTCTGCAACAGCGGGAGAAATGAAGAAGCTCGACAGCATCGAGGGACTGAGTGGCGTTGTTGCCATGGCGAAGCAAGCAAAGCATCCCGAGGTCTTGGGTGATGGGTTCATGGCAGAGTGGTTGCGCATGAAGCTTGCAGAAAGCAATAAGGCACAGGAAAGGGCTGGAAACGGGGAAGTGCAGCAGAAAGTCGCAGATAAGGTCGAAGGCATTGATGCTGGTACTGATGGTCATGGCGGAGCAGCTGGGTCGTCCGCAGCCTAGGGCAGTGGCCTTGCCCTTACAGCAAATCTCTGTACGTGCTCTGCGATCACGCTACTTCACGGCCGAGGTAGAGTGCGGAACAAACTGCAACGGCAGTCTATGTCCGACGCACGTCGATAGGCAGAAGAGCGATTATGCACGGGCTGGAAGGTCCATGATCTGAACAGAACTGGGCCGTAGGTTTCCTTAAGAGGAGCCGCTCTTCCCTGTGCTACACAGATCAAGAAACACAGGCACATTATTGAGATGTACGAGCTGTGCCGCAATTACGTCTCTGTGATCGCATTTCATGCGGCCTTCCGTCTAGACTGTCTGTGGGCAAAATCCACGGCATGAAGCGAGAGTGATATGTTGTGGGAGGCAGAGTCCAACTGCCCATACTCTTGCTGTCCGCATTCTTGCCGCTAACTTTCATGACATACTCAACATGTTCTCTTCTCGTGTTGCTGTACTCAAAGAACTTCTCTGGCTATTGGAGTCAGGAAATCTCAAGGACTACTCCTCAGGTCGCGTCAATCTTGAGTTTCAAACATTCAGCATTACCACTGGTGCTGAACGCCTTTACCTTCGCAACAGACTCGAGCTGGCTAGGAAAGGTGTTTTCTATCTCATGAAGCTAACAGCTGAGTTGCGGGAAAAGATCTATAAAATGCTCTTGATCTATCCGAAGTCTGGGCTGGCACTGGCCAAAATCGACCACTGGGACTGTTACCGTGAAAAGCACCGACTGGGCGTTCCTACTCTTGACGAAATGGAGAATCCGAATTACGGGGCACCCTGGAAAGGCATCGACGACAACGGTATCGCCGTAGGAAGTCCTACCGTCATCCTGAATATCTTGCGTGTCTCGAAGCAGATCCGGCGCGAGGCATTGCCGATCTTCTATGGTCACAACTCATTCCATTTCGACTCGCTACCGCTACTCATCAGGGCGCTTCAGGGAATAACAGAAGAGACAGCCCAACAGATTCAGGATCTTCGGATTAGCATGGAATGTGGACGTCATGACCTGCAGGAAAATGCATTGCAAGAACTCAATAGGTTTATCTTTAAGCTCTCTCCAAAGAAGCTAATATTGATAGCGCGCCGCAACGACTTTTGGTGGTTTTGCGACGGTGTAGGATATGAAAGCGAATTCGAGACCCCTTCAGCCCCAGCGGGAGTGCACAAGCTCGATAGTGGCAATGGCCTTGGTAAACTTGTCGCTCTTGCTAAGAGCGTCGACCACCTTCGGATCTTTGGCGACGGCTTCTTGAGGGCCTGGCTCGAAGAGAGGACTAAGAAGGCAGAGATGAGGCAGACTGGTGAGGCTGTAAGTAGTGCAGCTACTGTGGGCACGGTGAATATCGCCCAGCGGCAGCTAGCAAAGGCCATCGTTACAGAGAATGCATGATGGAAAGCAGTCCAGGTTCTGTTCAGGAATCGGCCTGCGAACATGCAAAGGTAGCGGTCATCTGAAGAAAGGACTGCTGGCGATGGAACAAACGGCAGTCATGGAGCAGCTACCTCGTGCGCTGCCTGAGAAAGACGGCAGCATCATTACAGCAGATCTTTGGATATTACCTGCGGTGGCGTTACTTCATGACGAGGCGAGGCAAGGCAATCGTGGTTGTATGGTGTGATGTGGTGTTGTGGTTGTAATCATTTAGGAGCCTTGCTCACTTACATTGCTGCCTTGCCACTTTTCAACTGATAGGGTGACGCCGCAGTTCCCTTCCTCACTCAACCGTACGACCATGTGTGGGCCACTTTCGCCGCACGTGAAAGCTGCTAGACATCTGACATTTGCAAATTTGCGCTTTGGCTCGCCTCGCAACTTTATTCCAACTTACACCTCTTCGACTTCATATGCACTTTCCTTCAGAACAGACGGCCATCAAAGTGCGGCGTGGTTCGCTCTGTCTCACTCCTCACTCAACAAGCGGTCAACGGCACCACCACGCTGCTCGGCATCATTGCACGCCAGTGCGACTCACGTATACCTGCCACATCGAACATCATCGGATATGTCATCTCACACAATCACATCTCATCGCAACTCGATCCTTCGAGGGTTTCGCAATGGCTGATAACGAGCGCAACGCTGCCACTGCCACGTGGGTCAACTCTCCAGCTGCCGCCATGGCATCGTTGACTACACAAACTCGCTCGTCGGCTTTACTGTATCAGCCCACTCCGGAGCCTCCTCCATTGAGAGATGAGGTGCTGCAGCTGGTTGGGCCATGGCGAGATAGCTCGGCGCCGCCTCCCTTCACTCACGGGGAGTTGATCGTTATTGCCCTCATCTTGATCAACGATGGGCCTCTATCGTTCCTCGCAAGCTAGTTTTCAGCTTGCCAAAGAAGAAGGACTTTGAAACACTTTGTCAAAAGGTTGTTTCTGGCACGGCTACCGCTTCGATGGACCTTAGCAAGTTGGACGATGTGGATGGGCTGGGACAGTTTGTTGCTCTGGCTCAACGTGCGGAGTTGGTCGAGTGGCAGGGTGACGGAATATTCAAGACTTGGGTGGTTGGCAAGCTGGAAGGAGTAGAGGAAGTTGTCGTGAGCGATGAAAATGTCCCAGATCCTTCTCAGCACACTGGGACCGGGGTCCGAGTTGCGCCGTACTGGTCACGATGCTTTGCACAAGCAGTGGCCGCTGTTGATCAGTTCCGCTTCTGGTTGATCCTCCCCGCAACGAGGCTCTTATGTATGTAAGAGTTTCAATAGTGGCGTGCAAAGGGCATATGTAAAGACATCCGAGTGCTTTTTCCTTGTTTTATTAGCTGCATGGATTTACAGCTCAGAATGAGCGAGTGTAATCCAGACAGGCCTGCGCACGTGCTATCTAGCAAACGAATCAACGACACCTGTCGTTGCTCCTTGCCGCCGGTTGACCATGTCGAACCTTGCGGTATTGAAGGGCTCGGCATTCGCTATCAGCGGAATAGCAGAATGAACGCACGGGGCAAGAGCCTGGTGGATGAAGACTCGGCTGCGATGCATGTTCACGAAGGTCAGGCCAAGATGATTATGCGGCATCTTCTTTGAACCTTCGTCGGCAATTGCTTGATACCCAGTAAGTGGTGCTGACGCTGCAGCTCAGCTCGACAGCCACTGGTGGCTTTCCAGGTCATCAATGCGTTAGTGTTTGGTCTCGGCTTCCCGTCTTCATGCAATGCATGGGTGCGAGGCAATTGTAAGTATTTCGTCCCTACGTGCGGCTTCGGCAGTCCGGTCCCAAGTGAGAAGTTGCAAATTTGTTTGGAGCTCAGGTCACGGAAGGATACGTCGAAGGTTGTGGAAGCACAATCAGGCACCGTGCACTCGAGCGTGATCTCGATCCGATCACTCAGCTGAAAGCCTTGGCAGTCTCACAGCATTCGTCTAACAAGAAGGCGGCGAAGGAATCGCAGACCTATCGCAGGGGTTAAGGAGCGGCTTCTTGGGGAGTTCGACGGGTCGTCTGCTTTGCCTTAGAGTCGCAGAGATTCGTCTACGTGCAGCTGACTAGTCCCAAATGCCGTTACGCCGTGAAGTCGGATGCGTGAAGCGTCTGCAGAGGCCTTGTGGCAGGCAGACTGTGGGACATGACCATTGCGAGGCCTTCAACTTTCGTAGCTCGATATTGAGTTGGTGATGTGGCAAAGCACATGCACGAGCGCAGAGCGAAGTTCGCAGATGGGACGCTCAGTTGGAGGTGCCACATGGCAAGGAGAGTCTGCTCGGTCAATGCCAGCTCATCACCAGCTGGACGTTTCAGCGGCGCCCGTCACTCGTGCCATGTCATCGGCGTTGGTCGGTCCGTGGTGAAGCTGCCGTAGCGTCGCCGTGGCAGAGGAACAGCTGCACGCGACTTCTTTCGCGCAAAGAGTTTGACTGGTGCTGCACGGCGTGGGCGGGGCAAGGATGATTGTGGCCACGGAGGGAGTGTTGCTGTGACGATGTGGCCTGCCAGCCGCAGCTGGAGTGATGATAGACTAGCGTGCGAGTGGGGGAGGGGAAACATCAGCGAGCAGCAGACAAACAGGACAGGACAGGCAAGCCGTCACATGTGAACGCGGCCCAGAAAATGAAGGCGGCAGGGGACACACGTTGCACAGGCGGAGGAAGGTGCAGCGGCCTTGACCCTCCGATCGCCGGCAAATGACCGCATCAATACCTCGTCAACTGGACTCCAGGAACTAGTGAGCGAGCTCGTGCCGTTGTGCTCCTCGACTGTCACCCGCTGCCCCTCCCCGTCACCATACACCAACACTGTTCCTCCGTCGAATGCTACACAGTCCTCCTCTCACCAACAACACCATCGCTCCCTCCACCACCGCTTGACGCACCGCGGCGTCGCCCGCTGCACACACACGCCGCTTCCACCTTCCCCGGCCAAGCAATCAGGTTTCTAGCTTTGTACCTGCATGACCGTACGGAGCTGTCTCATGCCTTCACGTGCGAAAGTCTGCTGACAGTCTTCTTTGTCCAGCCTTCTCTTGTTGCTGCACTTCAGCTCGACTGCTTCGCTACCGACTCTTACACCGCACATCTGCAACATGGCTCAAGCTGTCGCCTCGCCGCAGTCCCCTGGTTCGTTGCCTAAGAGGCCGAAGGGTATGCCAGTCTGCTGCATACGAAACAAATGCCACCCGCAACTAATCCGCCACCCATCTAGGTATCCTGAAGAACTCGAGCTCCTATCAGTACACATCGCCCGACGCGCGCACCAGTCCCACTTCCGAGCACCGGCCCAGCTTCAGCAATAACGATGGCGCAGCCGATGGGTCACGTCCCGCCATGCCAGCGCGCGAGCTGTCCGAGAAGGAAATCGTCCAGATGAACACCGAGGCCAATGCAGGTGGACACCGACGCTCCAGCAGCTCCGGCCAGCGCGCAGGCATGGCTCGACGCCAGTCTTCGCAGACGGATGCCACAACGAATGGACACAGTCACCAAGATGGTGACCAACAGAGACTGAAGTGGGACGAGGCCAACCTCTACTTGAACGAAGGACAGATGGGTGGCAAGATGAAGATCGACGAACCCAAGACGCCATACGCCGGTCGCTATGATCCGACCGAGGACGAAGACGAGATCGAAACAATCAACGCTGAAGAGCTCGCGGTAGATGAGTTGGACATGAAACCACGTGCCCGCAAGGCTTCCGGCTCGCGTGCCAAGGAGCGTGACATCCCAGACATCGACCTCGGCGAGCCAGAGATGGACCCTGCCTCACGTCGAGAAAGCGATTCAGAGCGTCGTGTTCACGTCGACCAAGACAAGGTCGACAATGATGATGGAAATCACGGCGAGCAGAACGAGGCAGACATGACCCATGAAGAGCGTGAGAAACACCAAAAGTTTGAGCAAATGCGCAAGAAGCATTACGAGATGAAGAATATCAAGAACTTGCTGGGGTATATTACTCCCCTGTCTCCGGTGATCAGTCCTGATGCTGACGGCTTACAGCCACCCCGAGGAGCTTGATCGTCTCGATGACGAGTAGACGAGGTAACGAGTATAACGAAGCATAGCATTGGGCAGGAAACATCGAAATCGACGCTCTGCGATTCAACAGTGTCGCGGCGTTTAGAGTTGGCATTCGAATTGGCGTAGGGAATCTCGTCAGAGCACAAGGATCTGATGCACTGGCATTACATGAACTGTAGTATGACCATTTTCGGCTCTCAATGGAAACAGTCGGAATACAGACTTTAACGACTCGCGGACGAATGGCGCTTTTGTGGAGGAATGGATGCGATTCTTACTGTAGGTTCTGAGGTGCATCATGCGCTGACTTGCATGTGAAGGGCTTGGATCGAGATCATTTCCTGCGCCCAACTGCAGCCCTCTCGATGAGCACGTGTGCCACACAAACTTTTTCCAGAACGCCCATGGCCTTCTTTATACGCCGTTCCAGGAACATGCAACGGAAAAATTGCTGACCAAGCCGCCTTGTCGTTCGTTCGGTTCGTTCGTGCCGTATCTCGACCCCAGCATATCGCAACCGAGCTCTTGGCCCGGTCCGAAACAGCACTTCCCAGACTTTGCTTCATTTATTTGTTGCAGTACACACTCGATGCAGCCGCCGGGCCGCCTTTCAGCAAGCCGCACGCCACTCTGACAACGCCATGTGGACGAAGCAAGCATCTAGACTGAGACGCATGCGGTACAACAATATGGATTTCTCAATCTACCTCGTGCTTGGCCTGCAATTTGCTTCCGATGTACGACCGCGAGGAGGATAGTCGTTCTGAGGGCCAGCGCGGAATATAATAGTCCATATTGTCTCCTACACAGTGACTCCTGGGTGGGTATCGCACAGTGTGCGCCAGGTCGCTACATTCGTTTTCTTCATTGCTGGCTCTTGAGAGCAGCGTCCCTTCATTTTTCAGACTTCAGCTTCTTCGCGGCCTTCTTTCGTTCAACGACTTGTGCAGTGCACAGTGCAAGACCTCCTGGAGGGGTCTGATACTTATCTTTCAGGATGAAGTTCATTCGACTCACCGCCGCAGCGCTTACGCTTGCAACCGCTTCCGTCGCTCAAGTGTTTTCCAGCTACACTGACGAGGATGGCGTTGTTCTCTGGCAAAACACTTTTGATCCTAAAGTGGGTGCTGGAAATGCGCAAGTTGGTATCGCACTTCCTCCGGCCGACGCTGTTGACCTCAAGAACGAATACATCGGCCGAATCGTCGCTCCCATACCGGAAGGTGGAACGTGGTTTGGAATCACCCATACAGCGGGAATGACGGGCTCTCTACTCTTGATCACTTGGCCAAACGAAGGAAAAGTTATGACCTCTTTCCGTCATGCTTCCGGATATGTCGAGCCAGCTTTGTACACTGGTGACGCCACGCTTACAGTCATCAACTCTTTCGTCAACGAATCGCACTATGGTCTGACATACAGATGCGAGAACTGCTGGTCTTGGGATCAAGATGGCGAGACGGGATCCTCTGTTCCAGCAACGACTTCTGGTGCATCGCAATTGCTCGGTTGGGCTCAAGCTACCGTTTCACCAACCAACGCGGAAGCCACCGATGCGGCAATTGTGCAGCATGCTCAGGCTAATATTATGGCTGCTGCTGTGGCGTCTGCGAGAAACACTGATTACAGTTCTTGGATTTCGCTCGGCTCGCCTGAGACGCCCACCACTTCTGCTCCTGTTGCTAGTGAAACAGCTGCTCCTGCTCCTCCCTTTGGCGGCAACTCGACAGCAAATGCAACCGCCACCGCAAGTGCAACGACTACCGCACCGGCTGCGCCATCTTGCACAAGCGACCTCACCATCACGAATCGGACTTGGGATTACATTGTCGTCGGCTCAGGTGCAGGTGGTATTCCTGTTGCAGACCGTCTTTCAGAGTCTGGTGCCTCGGTTTTGCTGATCGAAAAGGGACCTCCGTCTACTGCTCGCTGGGGAGGTTCGCTCAAGCCGGATTGGCTCCAAGGTCAGGAACTTACCCGGTTCGATGTTCCTGGCCTTGACAACCAGATCTGGGTTGATTCAGCTGGTATTGCTTGTACAGATGTCTCCGTCATGGCGGGCTGCGTCCTCGGCGGCGGCACAGCAGTCAATGCTGGCTTGTGGTGGAAACCAAATCCTACCGATTTCGACTTCAACTTTCCAGATGGATGGAAGAGTAGAGATATGCAAGGTGCCATCGACAGGACCTTTCAACGAATTCCTTTCACGGATGTTCCTTCGCAAGATGGGAAGATCTACCAGGGTGAAGGTTATGATGTTGTTGCTGGAGCCCTGGCGGCAAGTGGTTGGAAGAATGTTACTGCTGGTAATGCACCTGCGCAGAAGAATTTGACGTTCTCGAGACCGAACCACATGTTCTCGGAAGGCGAGCGAGGTGGGCCGCTGGCGACTTACCTCGTGACCGCAAGTCAAAGACAAAACTTCAAGATGATCACCGGCACTTCTGTCACTCGTGTCATTCGACAAGGCAGCCGGATCACTGGCGTAGAGGTCGATGCTTTCCTCGAAGGCGGACTTTGTGGCCAAATCAAAGCCAGAGCGGTTGTTCTCTCAGCTGGTGCTTTCGGAACGCCGAAAGTTCTCTTCCGATCTGGTATCGGACCACAAGCACAGCTAGAGACTGTCCTTAGTGCTGAAGGCGACAAGATGATCCTCGAAGAGGACTGGATCAAATTGCCAGTCGGAGAGAATCTGGACGACCATACGTCGACAGACATCGTCATCACGCACCCTAACATCACCACCTACGACTTCTATGGCGCATACAGCGACCCAATCCAAGCTGATGCAGACCTGTATCTGAACGAAAGAAGTGGCATTCTGGCGCAGTCTGCACCAAACTTGATCGCCATGTTCTGGGAGGAGATCACAGGCACAGATGGAATCACTCGCCAGCTGCACTACTCCGCTCGCGTCGAATCGAGCCACGACATCGACAGCCCCAACGCTGTGTCCATCACGCAGTACCTAGGTCGTGGCTCCACAAAGCGAGGCGTAGCAACTATTACCAAGGCATTGAACATGGTCGTCTCCGAAGTACCGTACCCAAGCGACGGCGAGAACCTCGCTGCCATCAAGACGAGTATTCAACATGTCCTCACTGCATTTTCCAAGAACCCAGCGATCAAAGTGGCCTACCCATCGCCAAACACAACCCTCGATGACTGGCTCTCGACCTACCCCCTAACAACCAGCTCCCGCTCCGCAAACCACTGGATGGGCACAGCAAAAATGGGCTCCGACTCCGGGATCTCAGGCGGCTCATCCGTCGTCGGTCTCGACACCAAAGTCTACGGCACTGACAACTTATTCGTCGTCGATGCTTCGCTGTTCCCAGGCATGGTGACTACTAACCCTTCCGCTCTTATTGTCGCTGTGGCAGAGCAGGCTTCGAAGAAGATTTTGGGTGTTGGGTTGCCGAATGGGACGCCGGGAGGGGACACAGTTTATGAGATTGGGACTTATCAGCAGTGTGGTGGGAAGGATTGGAGTGGTGCGGTGAGTTGTAAGGAAGGATGGAAGTGTCAGGCTTGGAATGAGTTTTATTTTCAGTGTATTCCGCAGTGAGCGGGATGGCTGGGGTTGGCTGTAGGTGTGATAGGCGTGCTGTCGACCGAAGTTCGAGGTGTGACTTGGTCGGTCATGCTTTCTTTGGTGGCAGATATGGCAGAGACGATAGGAAATTGTTCTTTCCTCAATCTTGTCCTCCCCTCAATCTTCCGTCCTGCGACTTCTTCTTTGAGACAACAGCTTAAAACATCCACTGATAACGCCTCTTCTACAATTCGCCTGAGCCCGTTCATGACGACCAGGTCCAGTTCGCAGTTCGCCAGGAAGCAGCATCCATCTCCCACGCGAAATCCTTGTGCAACGCACTGGCAAGATGAGGGCCAACCTTGAACCGACAACAGCCATCAGTACCCGCAACAACGCCGCACTTTGCACTCCCACTTCACTTCGTTTCCCACAGGGTCATAAATGCGTCACGCGCAGTTCCCTGTTCCTGTCCCCCAAAGCTCTCATCGGAGATTGCACTGCAGAATACTGTATCTCGCATTCTACATCACCTTTGTCGTCCTATCACGTCTGCTGTGCTTTGCGGCGGATACATGTCGGCGTCCTCCACTGGACAGCGAATGTGGTACCGATGTCAAGCCGGACGTGGAGGACAACAAGACGCAAGACGCGAAAGAAGTTGAGATGCCGAAGGGATCGGCCGAGACACACGGAATCTCCACCGTGGAGGCACTTGGCAGCAGGACCTTAGGACCCTGTCTTGCCTGTCGTCGACCACATTCCTCGACTTTTCATCGATCAATGCTCATGTTCCAAAAGCCATGAAGGCATGTCATGCATCCCGCCGCATCTGGTATCAAATATGGTGTGATACATTGGCAAACTGGTCATCTGGCTCTCAGCTATGATGACAGCATGGCAGTCAAGGTAAGCAGCACGAAGAAGCTCTCCCAATCTGAGCTACCCACCCTCCACACACAAATTCGGCAGATTTCGGGAGAAAGTGCTCTCTGGAATAGCTGTGTGCTGCGCTGGCCTGTTGGGTACAGACGCTACTAGGTGAGTCGCCGACTCAACGACTACTGCAAGCAGATTTTGCGCCATCGGGAGAACTACAGAAGAGGCAGCGTCCGCACTTGAGCGATCGTAGTTCACGCTTGCAGTGAATATATATATCTGCTGGGGCGGCCCGCACATGTATTATCCCACGCTGCAGGTCACACACCCTCTCTGCACGCACGCGCGACACAACGCATTGGCGAGGCGGGAAGAAAACAACCACAACATCCGCTCCCAGCCATAGTGAGGGGCGCGAGCTCTGCAACTGGTCCAAAAGCTACGCATCCCACGCCTTCGCCTGCAGGGCTCACTCGGATCTGGGGTTAACAACCTGGCTGCACGCGCAACACACTGCGAGCCACAGAACATCATCCACAACATTCATTCAGCAACTTGCGGCTAAATCGCAGTGACGTTGTATCACTTTCGCTTGCACCCGCGTACTGCAGACAAAGACCCCAAGCTCGTGCCGAGTATATATACAAAGCTGACGTCCTGCATATTACGACCACGCATCGATCTGTTGCTCTGGAGCACGGCATCTGGCATCATTTTGGGAGCATCGCGACATCTCTGGCCATGAACTTTCAAGCTGCAATTGTCGCAGAATACCCGTTGCCTGTCGAGAACGTCAACCGCTGAACGGGCTTTGCATGAGTGACTCAACATCACGCCCTTTGTCATAACTTGCATAAATACCACTTCGGCCTGTGGAACGATCGTTGAATTTTCATCGAACATGGGACAACCGATTCTGGAATCGAGCACTTTGCTCAATGCCAATATTGGGTTTCTTGTGAGAATTGCAATATCGTCTGGCGAGTCAACGCTGATTGTCGACAGAGAACACATCTTGCTATGATTCATATCCCGACATCAATATGGCCATTGTTCCTACAACCTATACTTGGTCTACTACTTCACAACGACCTGCGAGACGAAGATGGCGCTACAATACCGCCGCATCGCCCCTGGTGTCACTGGAAACCGTTTACGAACGTATCGATCACGCCACAAGAATGCAGCATTGTTTGCTCTCGAGACGACGCCGAAACATTATTTCGACCGCTCATCTCAAACCTCAGCGCGACCCTGCAGAAGCAGGTCTCGATCAGCGAAGAAGATTACTCCGTCATCACGATCGGCGGAGAAGGACTAGAAGCAGGCCAACGAGTCCTCGACCTAACAAGCCCATTAGCATTAGCCGGCATCCCCATCTTCTTCATCACGTCCTACTACTCCGACTTCGTCCTGGTCCCCTACAGCTCCCGCTCAAAAGTCATACACGCCTTGGAAGAACGCGGTTTCGTCTTCGAAGCCGACAGCGAAGACGGTGAAGCAGGCCATATGACCAACCCAGCCTCACCGCTCCTCAACTCCCATGCTCGACAAGGATCTTCTGGATCATCATCTTCGAGCTCAGCAGAAAGCTACGGCTTCAATTCCATGGTAATCCCTACCCGCGCACCTCACACTCCGCCTCCGACTACCATTTCCGACTTACAAACCCGGACTTTCAAAATTCTTGCGAGAAATAATATTACTCCTTTCGTCGACTCTTCGATTGAATTGGTTACTTGTGCTGGCCTCAAAGATAGCACACCCCATTCTTCCGAAACGAATTTCACAGAAGGCAAACTTCAACTTGGCGTTGCGAGATGCCTCACGGCATCGTACCCTCCGCCGAAATTCTTCTCCGTCACCCTAACGGACAATGAATCTGCTTCTTTGACTCTCGAAAAACGCCTTTTACAATACTTTCCTGAAGAAGGCGAGGAGATTCTACTCGGAACACAATCGCCTGAGCAGATTCCTATCACATTAGATCTGAAAGACTTGCCACGGGAGAGCACTGGAATTGTTTGTGGTGTATCGAGTCGTTTGACGGAGGGGATGAAAGGAAGGATTAGCGCGACGGAGATGTTCAATATGAGTTATTTGAGTACGAGTCGTGCGGGGCATGTAATCGTGTACGAGGATGAATTGGTCGATGTGATGGAGGCGTTGAGAGGAGCGCAGGTCCTGGATGGTGAGGGGAAGTAGGAAGAATTTGGAACGAAACACGCAAGTAAGCGTCTGGCTCAGAACCATCTCATCTGGTAGCTCTTTGAGCGTTGCCCTGGCTCGAAAACGTGTCATGAAACAGTAGTGAATAGGACATCAAGTGGTAGCGTGGAATGTATCACCACTCACTGTACGATGATATTGCACCTCAAACACGTAGCGGCAACTCCATGAGAGCCAAAGATACAATGTCTATCGAGGAAAATTTCCAAAAGCGCCGCCCCCTGCCATTGTGTCGTATTTCGCTTGAACGCGGCAAGTCTCAAAACAAAAGGTAAAGGAGAGTCGTAATCTTAGCTCTCTTCCTCTCGTATACAAACCAGAGAGCCCACTCCA
This sequence comes from Cercospora citrullina, assembly GCA_013365195.1. Classification (NCBI taxonomy): domain Eukaryota; kingdom Fungi; phylum Ascomycota; class Dothideomycetes; order Mycosphaerellales; family Mycosphaerellaceae; genus Cercospora; species Cercospora citrullina. Next base: position 215,714 of record JAASFF010000511.1, on the reverse strand, counting down.
TCACTCATGATGCTTTCACCTCGTGTTGCATCGAGAGAACTACTCTCGCTTCGAGAACGTAGGACCAGCACTCAATGCCCCACCGATCACTCGACTCAAGCTGCGGGACCTCTTATGACTTAGTCCTGTTCCCTTGGCCGAGAGATTCGTAGATCTTCGCGTGTTCACCTTCCGCAATCCAGCAGGGTCCTGGTCGCCCCCAGCAGCCGCGGTCATTGCTTGATCTGCTCGGCTTTGAGGTCGTGTATGTTGTGCAGGAAGTCCGTTCTCGTCCAATTCGCCGTCTTCCCAAGTGCGAGCCTTGCCTTTCCTACCAAATAGGTTCTGGTTCTCCTCCGCAAACATACTGCCACGTCGAGTCAGCTTTCGTTCGGCTTCTTCATGCTCCTTTTGCTGAAGCTTGTCGCTGGGCAGCAGAATGGCGCGATCGAGTGCGTATGGTAAGCCACGGTGTCGACCTCGAATCATCATCGCACAGATGACAAGCTTCGATATCGGTCGAAATTGCCCCGAGAAGGACGTGTTGAAATTAGGATAGCCGAGCGACAGTCCGACTGTTCCGTATGCCGAGACGATCTCGAATAGTACACTGAACATGGTAAATGCAGGCTCATTCGTGTTGGCAATCTTGTCACCCTCGACGATAGCGATGATGAAGAGTCCCAAGAAGATGTACCACAAGTCGAAGGACAGCTGCCGACGCAGATGTTGACTGACGTAGCTTTGCTCATCTTCATCGCCGCCTGCCTCTTCGCCACCAAAGATACCAAGTGATTTCTCCTCGTACACATTCGTCCTTCGAAGGGTGATGGCGATCGGGAACACGGAGATGTACATCATTATCATATAACTGACTTGGATCGCAGCGTGGAGATCGGCGAGATTGACGGAGGCGAAACCTGCCGTTCGGGTCGAAGCAGCCTGGAACCAACCATTCAGGACTCTTATTCCCGGATGCAGTTCAGCGACCACCTCTTGATTGAGGTCCAGAATGATGAAGAAGATCAGATCAATCAGGTTCAGCCCAATTAGCACCCAGAATAGCCACCACGTCGCCTTGCTTGGAAAGAGCAAGGTGAAGCATCGACGCGGATGATCGAGTAGAAAGCGAAGTTCTTTCCACAGCTCACTTTCGTACGTGACGACCTTCGACATGACCCAAATTATGAAGCGCAGCATGCACGGGAAGCCCGTATTGCCAATGATGATGAGGAAAGACCCAAAAAGTAGTGGCAGCACCGCATCTTGGAAATCGATCATCGAAGTCGGGACGATTGTGAAGCCTAGGTCGTTGAACAACGAAGCAGGAGTGAACACGCCCCACCAGGCTGGGTCTTGGCCATATCCAATGACTTTGCCTCTCCACGGCTCGGTATGCATGATCCAAGGGAGCAAGACAGTCATGCCGAGGACATGAAAACCAACGTAATATCCGATCAGGATCTTGGCCAATGTTTTAAGCGCCCGATACTCGATGCCTCCCAGCTCCTCACGCTGTTCTGAAGTGAGGCCCATGAACATACTGTTGCGACCCGTTGTGGCAGTCCAGTCGAAGTAAGGCATCGGTTCAATATTACTCGGTCCTGTGAGATTCGTCCAGGCTCGGGCGAAACTGCGTCGCCCTTCGCTGATGTTCGGGAAGCGAGAATTGCGACGCCGGCCAATGCCCATCATGCTCAAGATTTTCCAAAGGCGGGAGCGCTCGGGAGCGGACTGCTTGTCGCCGTTGTTGTCTTTGTCATCCTCAGTCTTCTCGTGCCCTTCATCTTTGCTCTTAGTGGTCGCTCGTTCCCGATGGGCAGGATGCTCGGGCACGTCGATAGTGATACCGCGTGTAACCTGACGATCCTCGTGCGATACCTCGCTGCGACCGCCCGCACTCTTAGGGCGCGTGAGGGACGCTCCGCCAGCAGACATCTTTGTGTGCAATCGTGACATGGTTGTGTCTTCATCCAATTGTTCTGGTACCTCACCGCGATCGAAGTCTCGAGGACCAGGGATGTACAGTGCGCCACCTTTCTTCGCGTTGGCCTGTTGCCGCTCTAGGAATTCGATATGCTTCGATACATCGCGTTGTTCGGGAATGCGGGCAATCTCCGGCGACTGACGCCCAGATCTGGGAACCTCGTCTGCGAAGGTGATTTCTCTGTGAAGTTTGGGGTTCAGGCCCATGAATGGAGTTTCTGGCTCTTCGGTCGGCATGGAAGACAGCTCTGGCTGATGGGCCGTGGGCACTACTATCGTCGATTCGGAAGAGCCAGCCTCGTTCTCTCTGTCCTTGCTATTCGTCCTGCTCGATACGGGAGAGTTCTGCTCAACACTCTCCAGTCCGATGCTCGGTCCGATCTTCTGTCTGAAATGTTGTCGTTTCGTCTCCGTATCCTCGTCGTTACCATTTCTATCAATAAATCGTGCGGTGCCTGTGTCCACCGTGATTGACTTCTCCCGAACGCCTCCAGCTTCCAACTGACCGGCCACATTGTCTCGAGCGTCTTTCTCTCCCCGCATCTGGCTCTTCGATCGGCTCAGAGTGAATCTGGTTCGCCCTCTCTTGGCACGGGACTCCTTCACGATGTGTTCGAATCGCTTCTCAAACCAGTAAAGTCGCACGAACACCACGAAGGTATTGATGAAGATGGGTGTGCATATGCAGGTGACGAGCATCATGACGACTTGCTGGTAGAGGTAGAGGGTGTTGATATCGACGGTGTTGAGGCCGGATTGTGTCGCCATGCCAGCGGCGAAGAAGAGGGCATCGATGTAAGGCAGCAAGCCCGCCGGATAGAGCATGATGGAGCCAATGAGGGTCATGGCCACCATGAACATGTAGTGGAGAGTGATGAAGTTGAAGTGCGGCTTCCTCAACGACTGCTTGCTGGGAACGAGGGAGAGCAGCCAGCCGCCCACCTCCTTCAATGGCGACAGCGGACCATCGGTGAGGGCGCCCGCCATGTTGACGGTGTCGCGGACTCGACGGCGCGGGTGTCGATGTCGAGGATGAAGCAATGCAGAAAGTGAAGATTAGACCTTAAGTCTGGTGCGTGCCAGTGGGTGACGCATGGTTATTGCGCACAGCTGCTGACCATTGTGGATGCCGAGAGACGTCGACGAAGGTGAATGTGCGACGGATTAGGGACGTTCACGAGCGGAACTTGAAGGAAGTCGCGAATCGCGGGTGGCGCCGAGCTCTGCTGCCACGTCGACGGTCGTCTGGGCAGTCGGTGGTGGTGAGAGCAGCAGGAGAAGGAGTCGCAGCGCAGCGCAGCACGAGTGTGCGGCCGACAAAGAAAGTCGAGAGTGGTATATGCGCGCTGACCAGGGCGAAGGCGAAGCCAAGGCGTTAGGAGCAGGCCTGCGCACGCGGCTGCCGCATGCCCACCGATAGCCGAGCGCTGCTGCTGCACGACCGGTAGCATGTGCTTTTGCTGCTGATCATGTTCGGGTCCCTTTGCTCCTCCAACGCCCGTGCCACACGATGCGCTGGACAGTAAGATGACGTCTGCCCCGTCCGAATTTCCTTGCGAGAGCCGCTGTCGACAAGCCTGATCCCGTCGCGGGAGCTGCGGAGTTCGCGCGGCATGCAGTAGGGTACAACACATCCCTGCTACGCTCCAGCAGGTCCGAATGCTTGTCCAGAGCATATCAGCACTGCCACTCGCACGCTCACCCTCGGGCACATGGCATCGCACGAGGCTCGACGTCGGTGAGCAACGGGTGAGCGACACCCCTACTCATTCGCCGAGCGACTAACACCCTCCAGCCGGCCACGCTTGGGCGTGTTTCGCAGCGACGGGCAAGAGCTGCGCTGCGACTGGACGTATCAAGTTATTGTCACAACTTGTGGAGTCCGCGCGTATGGCGTGCCATGCATCTGGAGCACCCCTTGGCCGGAATTGATTGCCTTCTTCACTGCAACTTGGCAAAGCTCCTGTCTCACGCCGCCATCGCTGACATGTGTTGTGCCATTCGCAACGGTGTCCGGATCAGACACGATTTGTCCACTGCACTGTACGAGCCTCGACAGGCAATGATATGACCACCATCAACACAAACTTCCCAAACCGGACAAGCCTCGCCTGCTGGCCTGTATAAAGCAAAAGCAAATCTCAAACTTGCTCTGAAATGGCTAGTCTAAACAAAGGTACGTATTCTTCTCGAAGGAACGCATCGCAAACTGTGACGCACGAGCGTTCCAAGGGTTGCGTGGGGACTAGTTGCACAGTAGCTACTGTACTTCACATGCATCATCTGACAGAGAGCTCGCCATTGCGGATACGGTGGACGACCAGTGCGGTAGCACAACAACCAGCTCACAGGACTAGTGCAAGCTCATATGGAGCTGCAGCGACTGAATCATTCGATGGTGAGGGACTCTCGAACATCACTTGCTCTTTGATGCCTCGTTCCAGGATATCCTGGCTGGCAGATGGCAGTTGTGTGTTTCATCGCTTTTCGGTCCATCTTTGGCGGAAATACTTGCAGTTACCGCATAAGAGCCTTGAAAAACAGCACAGCTCATGTAAGTAGGCGAGATACGGCCGGGCTCTCCAATGACTCGCGGACAACGACACTTGCTCGAGCTATAGAAGCAACACCTGGGGAGCAGGCGACACTGTTCTCCACAAATCCTGCATAAGAAGAGGTAGGAAATTCCGACGACATACAGTAATTCTTGTCCACTTGACCCAATCGTTCAATCCACGCAACAATACCCAATCTTCGTGCCATGGCCACCACCTGCTCCCACCCCAATCACTACCACTCATCCCACTTCCATCACCACACCCCTCAAACCTGCCCCAAAGCAACAGCCATCCCGGGATCATACATCTGCACCTCCAACTCATAACTCTCGAATTTAACATCCTTCTTCGCATCCTCCGCATTAATAAACATCTTCATCGGAAACACCCCGATAATCATACACTTGAACACACAATCCTGCATCGCACCTCTCACAACCATAGCACAATACCGATCCCTCGCATACCTCTCAATAAAAGGTCTAACCAACATATCCCCATCCCTCAACTGCGGCCGAATATACTCCAAAAGCGCCTGATACTGCCTGGGCGGCGGACCTGAGAAATCCGCATAAACGAAACCCCTCGGGATTTGAAGTCGCATACTTTGCAGACCGAGATTATCGATCGTACCATAAACGTGCAAAAGCATAGGTTGTCCAGACGATTCCGGGAATTGAGGATTTTCGGGAAAATTACTTTCGTGAGAAGGTTCGGTGTCGCGAAGGACGACTTCGGAGAGGGTGGACATGCTGCTTCGGAGACGGGACATGCGCGTGTTGTTGGCGAGGTAGGAGTCTTGGCTGGGAGTGCGTTCGAGGGGGTTGGGTTCTTGTTGGGGTGGGGTGATGGGTGGTGAACCGGCGAAGGTCCAGCCTGGAATCCATGACAAGCGTTTCGCCCATTGGTTTGAGGAGGAGCGGCGGTTGGTGTTGTCGGGGCTGATGCTTTCCTGGAGAATGGGGGCGTCTTCGGGGACTGGAGGGAGGATGGCGGCTTCGCGGTTCGGCTGGGTTTCTAGACGGGTGCTTGAGGATGAAGATGCGGATGAGGAGGATGACGAGCGGCCTTTGCCATTGAGTGAGAATGATCGGTGTCCGCTTTTGGTAGGGTCAGAATGTCGTCTGCCACCTGTTCTTGAGTTTGGAGGTAGTTGTGTAAGCGTTGCCATATCGCGTGAGGCTGTTTGATCTTCAACGTGGTTACGGGCAGAGCAATGGAGGCACAGGAACGATAGTACCATGTGTATCTATGTGAAGATAGCAGGCTACTGGTTGCTGGATCGACTGAGACATGGGGCTTTCAAACCGCGACGCTACAGGGCAACGTCTCAGCCAGGCGTTCACTGTCATTGGTGGCCGTTTGCAACGCTTCGGTACGCGCGAGGTCCTCTCTGTCTACACCAGTAGGAGCAGTCACCGAGAGGTGACTTCCATCGATAAGTATGCTGACGCTGCCCGAAAGCATCATACCTTTGCGCTGTGACACGCCTCCCGTTGGCTCATGGGCAACATTGACCAGTGAGGACGCGCATCGTCGGCACGACAAGCCAGAGTGATTGTGATTCTGATGGCAGTCGTCACGCGCAGGTCCTGCTGTGATCTACACGCCTCTGCACGCCGGGTTTTGCCGTGCTAGTGATCGATTGCATATTCTCTGGAGGATGATTCTCCTTCATCCACCCGCTTGAGGGCCGCCCAAGCTTGGGCCAAAAAGATCGTTCATGTCTTTCTCATTCTTTGCCCTTTCGGCCTTGATCTTTCTAGCTTTCTCCTCGTCCAAGACACCCTCTTCCGCACCATTGCGTTTGACCGCGGCTGCCACCTTGACCAAGTCTTTGGTGGTGGGATCGCGACAGCCCTCCAACTTCTTCTCTAATGCTGCACGCTGTTCTTTGCTGATGTTTGTGCTCGTGCTGAAAGAGGCAATCATCACCGCACAGCTTTCGATGGTAGCCAATATTTTCGATCGCGACGGCAGTCCAAGTGGGATTTTCGTGTCCAGGAAATAGGTGAGGAGCGGTGTGTCTGCGACATGCAAAGCTGCAAAGAGGATTTGTGAAGGCGTGTACAGGAAGTATGCATCGGACAGTGAAGCCTCTCTGTCGAGGAGATTCTTTGCTGCTGCATATGCCAACTGCACCCTCTCCACCAACTGCTTTTGTTCCATGCGGCCATTGCTCCCATTTGGCATCGCAAATTGTGTTTTGTTGGCGGCATCTGGTGCTCTCAGTGCGAGCATGCCCTGCTGCACTTCCTCGCCGCTTTGTTGTACTATCTCATCCACCAAACCCTCTGTCATATTGAGTAGCTCGATCAACGCCCCCTTCAAGCCTCTGTATGGTTGTCGCACATCGAGCATGAAGCGTAGAGCTTGCATGACCTTGTACTCTGGCGCCAGTACGACTTCCGGATCGGCACTGATCGATTTTGAGAATTTGGACAGCGGCGTGTGGGTGGCTTCGGTCTTGCTGGCGAGGAACATGACCGTCTTGTAGATTTCTTTGGGCGGATATGTCATGCAACTATTGGTTAGGTAGAAGCGTTTGAAGTACTGAATGGCAGTGGTGAAGACATGCGCCGGCCACCCTAGGAGTACGCCAGTCTTGTGCATCACCTCGCAGTACGCCTGCACAAGCTGTAACTCCTCCTCTGCCGTGAGGCATCCGGGCGGTGTCGCGTGGCCATTCTGCTGGCCGATGTACTTCTGAGCTCGTGCGAGGGCGAGTTCGTGGGTCTTCCGACGCTGAGCGGCGAGCTGCTCAGGCGAGAAGGACCAGTGGCGATACTGCGTCGACCGGCGGTATAACTCGTCCTCGTCGATTGTGGAGCTCATGGTGCAGGTGGAGCGGGCAGCGGCGGTGATGGTGCGCGCATGTCGGAGATGGCGGCGCTTGCGCTTGCTTTCTCTCCCACCAGAACTTCAGACCGAGCGGCGTGGGCGTGGGGACGGCGAGACGCGACAACGCACCGCCGTTGCCAGTGAAAATGGCCACGGCGCGACAGCAGCCTCACTTTCGACTGCAAGTGTCGCCGACATGTTTCCTCCATGAATTGTAATCTCGCCACCGTCCCCTTCGTATTTTCCTTGTTCCTTTTCTTCTTTCCGAAAGCCGGAACCACTGGACACATTCACCAACATGAGTCTACTGGCGCTTCCTACAGAGCTGATTGCTCAGGTGTTCTCACACCTCGACGACGATGATGTCTTCAAAGCACGGTTGAGCAACAAGGCTTTGGAGGAGGCGTCTTTTGCCTCTTTCGGCAAGCGATATTTCCGGAAGAAAGGCTTCATGATCACCTCCACAAGCTTGGACGTTCTGAATCACATAGCTCAACATGAAGGCCTGCGGAAGCATGTGCAACACTTGTGGTTCAATCCCGATCTATACACCTTCGCTCGGCCGGCGTGTGCTCCGGAAGATGAGGATTCAGATATGGACTCCGCAGACGACCTCATCACACCGGCCGAAAGGAAGACTTCAGAGTCATTGAGAGTTTTTGACCGGCTTTCTATTCAGTACGAAGCATATCAGCAAGTCATCAAGGACCATGCTAAGATGCTGTACACCCGGAAGCTTGAAGATGAGCTTGCCACTGCGTTCCAGCAACTGCCCAATTTGAGGACTGTTGGCATGAGAAGGAGTGAAGATTATAGTCCATATGGTTGGACTATGCTCCGAGATGCCATTGGCGAGGACCCACGTATCTTAGGGCCCATCCCCTCGGGTCCAGTGTACGATCTATCTGACTCAACTTATTTATTCGTTGCTATCATATCAGCAGCAGCAACAACTGGCACACGCTTGCAGAGGCTCTATACAGATGCCATTGAGATCGACAACATAAAAGAAGAGTGGCTTCCTCAAGATACACTGGACGCAGCATGCAGATCCATCCTGTATATCGAGCTCAATGCTGTCAAAGGCTGGCTAAACACTCGACCGCATTTGAGATCTCAGCCATATAATACTCTTCGTCGCCCAGAAGATTTTGGTACTGGACTGGCTCGACTGCTCAAAGCGACCACGAACCTCAAGGAAATCGGTCTGCAGATCTTTCCAGATAGGAAGCAATCGCATCTGCTCGCTCCCACTGCCCGAAACCCTGATAGCTGGCGATTGAGCTATGCTTACGTTGCTCTGCAGAGGGTAGCAATTTCATCCACGCTGCCACATCTCACGCGAGTCAAGCTTGAGAAAGTGACAACAACATCTACGACTTTGATCAGTCTACTCCGACCGAGCTGCAACAACCTGACAAGCGTCAAGATTCGTGACGTGCGCCTACTATCATCGACTAAAACCTCACCCACCAACCCATCTGTATTTGCTGGTGATACAGAAGATCTCGAGCCACGTCCCTGGTACACGATCTTCAAATTTCTGCTGGACTCCTGCCCAGAACTAGACTTCATTCTGCTGAATCATCTTATGCACGATCGAGGAACCGTCTCTTTCACTGAAGAAGCCCCACCCCCTATGCCAGCAGAAGAGGCAGAATGGTTGATGAACCACATCCCGCCGAGCCATGGCGGGCAAGGAAGCTTCACGAGATATGAGCATGTCAACCTGCAAGCAGAGGGGCGGGGAAAGGTAAAAGAGGAGTTGGAGAGAGTTGTGGATGCACATTGGTACCACCAACCACTGTTTAGTTATCTGATGGATGAGAATGTTTGGCATACTGATACCAGTGATGAGGAATGGTGAACGCCATAGGTTGCAACGACGGAAACACGCCACAAAGCATGCCCTACCTGAAAGGAGCTGTTCTATTCAGACATGATCCCCCGGGTCCTCCGCGAAGTCTTCAATGGAAGCGACATATCAGCGATCATAGTCCCTCAGAACCAAGTGGTCAGCTGGGACTCACCCACATGTATCGCTCTAGCGGGGTTCAGACACAGTTCACTTTGTGTAACAGAAGGGCAACAGCAGATGAGGCGTTGCATTTTGACCTCGATAGAACCGCCCTTGAGAAAGTCACCCCCCGGGAGCAAGAACACGGCGAGACTTCAATGAGCTTGAACGTTGTCCTGATAGCTGGGCCAAAAGTCTTTCTCAAGACCTTCCCTATTCCCATCAAGCTGCATTCTGAACCGCGTAAGCCTCCAACTCCGCCGCAATCGCCGCTTTCACAATCGGATCAGCCCACGAAATCTCAATCGCATTCCTCTGCAACTGCACCACTTCCTCTCTCGAAAACGGCGTCTCATCCTGCGTCATCTGCAGCGCTTCCGAAACATAATAATTCCTCATATAAGTCGGATCATCACTATTCACCGTAATGGGAATCCCAGCATCGTACAAAGTCCTCACTCGCGGGAAAATGAAACTCGAATTCGCGATTAAACTGTATGCCGCAGGACATAATGCCAATCCGATTCCTCGACCTTTGATGGCTTCGATGAGTTCCGGTTTCTCTGCTGCGTTGAGACCATGGTCGATTCGATCGAGACCGCCACCGCCGACTTCTAATGCTGCTTGGCGGATGTGTTCGTAGGTATCTTCTTGATTGACGTCGCAGTGGGCCGTCAATTTGAGACCGTCTTTGCGCGCTTGGCGATAAACGCTATCGAAGAGGATCGGAGGTCGTTGCCTTTCATCGCTGTCAAGGCCAACGGCGGTGAAGAGAATCCCTCGCCAGGGTGCGGCGAGATCGTAGTGTTCTTGAGCAGACTCGACGGGAAGCTCGCGGAGAAAAGCGAGGATGAAAGTGCTGTCGTAGTTGTATATTGCTTTGGCTTCTTTCTTTGCGCGTAGGAAGCCGTTCATGACGTTGGCGACGGAGACATTTCGTCGTGTGTGGGCTTGGATGTCGAAGTAGATTTCGGAATATCGGACGTTGAGTGAGACGGATTTGTTGTAGTAGTCGATGGCTAGTTGATAGAAGTCATCTTCGTGGAGGAGGACGTCCATGCCGCCATAGTAGCCTTCTAGGAATGCTGGGAGGTAATTCTCTTGTGGCAGATTTGCAAGTTCATCATAGCTGGCTTGTAGTTCTTCGAAGGTCTTGTACGGTAAAGTGACATTGTTCTTTTGCGCCAAATCCCATCGTAGCCGTGGTGACAATGTTCCTTCAATGTGGATATGCAGCTCGACTTTGGGGATGTCGCGGATGAAGGGCTCGACCTCGATTTGTGCCGCCACGAGTGAGCCATGTACAAGCAGGGGCATGAGCCAGCTCGACACCTTGTACAGCATGATGGGAGCACTGAAGAAATCGACGCTGGACATGGGAAACACTGTTGAGAGGCAGCGTCTGTATTATTGCTTGCGCGACTTACCTGGCCGTCAGCAGCATCGGGGCCGCTCGTCGCGGTACTTCGTCTAGACTCCATCAACCCTAGTGGTGTCTTGCTCGGTCTGCTATCCGTCGCTTCGGGTTGCACAAAACGGGTTACGGCGTGGAGCTTTCGGAGTACGGACAGATGCAGTAGCTGCAAGGTCGATGGACAAGGGTCAGTGGCAGAGCAGAGAATCGGATTAGTATTCCAGTTCTTAGTCAGAGAGGGAACTTGATCGTGTACATGTACGTGAAGGAGCGCGTCGTAAGAGCTGAGCTTATAGGGCGCAGTGCAATGCAGCTGCTCGAACGTGGGCTGATGTTCTGGCATTTGCAGCTTCAAACATTAATCCCCAAATTCTCGACCTCCGTGAGCTATTGTCAGCATCACTCCATTCCCCGGCAAAGGGCGATTCCATCCAGCATCCGGTGATCTGCCAGCGTGTCGAATGAGAGCGATGGAAACAGAACACGCCTCGACAGTCAACGTGACTGGCGCTCCCGCATGCAATGTCTCGACAAAGCAACAAACCGAGTTGACAACACTCATACGAAAGGCTTTCACCCAGATGATACGCATAAGAGCCTGCCTGAATATCTTCTGATGACGAAGCGGCACATGCACAACGTTGTCCTCCGATGTGACCAGCTTCTCGCATTGCTACAATATCACGCATGAACGCAGTGCCGCCTTACAAGGGCGAAAGTGCGTGAGTGAAGCGCTCTCACCAAGCCGTCGGCACAATCTCTCGACCAAGAGCGCATAAGGAAAAGCATCACTTATTCGCAACACTCGGCACCGCTGTCTGTTGTCTGCTTGTTGCCTCGAGGTGATGCGTCCGATCCGAGCACACGTTTCTTGCTCCGTCCCCGGTGACCGTCACATGGCCATCAGTGTACTGCCATCTCAGGACCAGCAACTTTGAACGGGTTCACCGCCTCGTCAATCTGGCTGGCATGCTGCCATCTTTTGCTCGGCGATGCGGTCGTGAGGAGGGTGGCAGCTGGCGAGAATCGAGGTCCATCCTAGTCGTGATGGCGGGAGGGCGAATTTGGCTTCTGCAGGCCGCGTTCTGGGTATTGCCAGTACTGCTCGGGAGAATGAATGAGGCTGTAACACTGCGCAAAGCCGAGGTGGACGTAGTGAGACAGGGCTGAGTTGGAAAGCTCCGCAAGCCGCAAGGCCAGAGACCATCATGATGAACACATGGCGATCACAGGACAACGGCGACAGCTTCCAAGAAACAGGAAAGTTGGTACGCTGGTTGCGTGGAGAAGGCAAGGGAAGGCCAGGAACAAGCTGTCAGTTTGCGTCAAACAGCGTGTCCCAGCCACCGCTCCAGCCTTGCGGCGTCGAGGGTCCATCCCCAGCCGCTTCCGACCTTCTGACGGACGTGAGACGGCGCTATCACGAATATTGCCAGCGGCGGCATTCCACCTTTCTTCCATTCTTCGACTCCTCGTTACACCGCCCTGCTGTGTAGCAACACACCCCGTCGCTTCGTGCAGAGAGACAATCGTTCGCAACAACCAGTACCCACACTCGTTCAGGCACACCCACCCACACACACGCAAACTCTCCGACGGGCCGTCCCACTTCGACCTCGTGCCAAAACGCTGATAGGCGGGCCTCTGCTGGATCGACAGGCAAAGGAGAGAGCTTCTGGCGGTCGGGTCGCAAGCAACGACCAGCTTCGGTCCCATAAAACACTCCCTCCGCCTCACGGACACTGCACGGCGTTGGATGCGACATCTTCTGAATCTATCCAGCACGGTGTTGCAGATAAGAAGCCCTTGACGCAATCAGAGAAGCGAGTCAGGACCTGCCCCATCACCGATTCATCCTTGGCCGCAACACAGCTTCGCCTACAAAACTGCTTCACCTGTCCGACGGGAGTTTTGCAGAGAGTGTGGGCACGCTGTGGATCGGATTGCGCGACAACTGGATTCCGCCTTGTCCTTGTGAAACACCCTCGACACTTTCGCACGCGACAGCCCACTTAAGGAAACAATCCTTGCAAGCTCTAGGACCACCTGGTGTACACACCGCCATGGGTACGCCACGCTATCACCACCAGATCGACCCCTTTCACGAGAACACATCCGAATCCCCAACAGCGTACCAAGGCGCGGGAGCTATCGATTTGACCCCAACATTGCGCATAGAGAACAACCGCTTCGAAGAGGTGCATCTGCCCCAGGATCCCAGCAAACAACAGCAACCGGCACGAGAGGGCCTAAAATCGCGTCTGCTCTCGTCCCTGTCAAGTGCACAACCTGCAGCTGCCGCGTTGTCGCGATCGGGAAGCGTGCTACATTCCAGAGCAAAGTCCTGGGCCGCCGCATACAACCAAACCACGCCGGAACGATCGCCTTCGCCCAACAAGAACAAGTTCGTTGACAACCTCTTCTCTGGCGAGTCTGGTCGCGTACGGCTAGGCGTGCCTACTTCGCCCATCAAGGAGAAAGAAGACACAGAGTTCGTCATGGAATACCAGCCTGGGTTTACCGAGCGACCTGGCCGACCACGGTTACGGCAGCAACCAACAAACGCGACAACATCCACGACCGCCATCGCAAATTCTGCCAACTCTGCATCGAACAGCTCACGGAAAGTGTCATGGTTCGGCCGCAAAGCGAGCACACCGGCGCCGCAGCCAGTAAAGGTTGAGGATGAGATTCTCAGCATCAACATCAACACGGCATTGTTTCCCCATGGACCCGCGGATCCACTGTCCCCTCAAGCGTTCAATGATCTACTCCTCAACGCGACAAACTTGATCCAGCGAATGCAGATCGCATATAAAGAGAAGGTTGAATACTTGGCGAGCATACAACCAGAGATCGATGCGCAGAAAGAGGAGGTTGAAGAGGCACAAACACGCTCGGCGCATTTGAAAATGCAGCTTGAGGATACGGCGCGCATAGCGAAAGAGCAACGCGATGTTAACGAAGAACTTATCCTCAAGTTCTCCGAGGAGAAAATGAAGGTGCAACAATTGCAAGAAGAACGCGCGAAGTCGATTCGCATTGTGCGACGCGAGACGGAGATTCCGGAGGAGGACGAAGACCCGAGTAGGACGATCAAGCGCAGCTCTCGAGGAAGCGCTTCCGATTCAGGATTCGAGTCTGATGCAGACACAGCTTCGCTATTCAGCAGCGGCGTTGAGACGCCTGCATCGCAGTATGCATCAAGACCTCCGACACTGGATCACCGAATTGACCCGCGATATATTCCCGCTCGAGGCAGCGTTCTATCACAACAATCTACGGCTTTCTCGAGAAATGAAGGCGTCGCGTGGGCCACAGTCGAGAAACTCCGAAACGAAAATTCCGATCTCAAAGCGCAAGTCGTCAACTTGCAGCAAGGCTACGATGGAGTGCTCGAATTTGTTGAAACTCTCCGAGAAAAAAAGTAAAGTCCTGTCAAGGAGCTGTCGTGGTTTATGCTTTGCGGAGAGCTGGGCTCTTCGTTGCAATGCCAGCCCATCGGACGACCAAAAATAACCGGAAGATATCGAACCCAATCTCTTCCATATATCTCGGAATCTGAAAAAACATTTGTGTTAACGCAGGTTTTGAAACCAATGTATAAATGCATTGCATTGCATCGCAGGAATCTAATGCGCTGGCTCATGATATGGGTTTGAAGTAATTCGCAGTATGCGCGTTAGCTATCTCACTCGCACACGAATAGAAATTCATTTCTCAATGAGTCTAATCACTCAGTCTCCTATTTTGACAGCACGCACACTCATTTCGCGTTGGCCAAGAAGCATAGACTTCCAAATCAGTCGTTACGAGTCTGACCTCGTACTCTTGTGCCAGGATACAGTCCGTGGCACGAGCTCCCATTCCGCGACTTCCGCCTCAGTTTCGAGCTTCTCGACTTCTGACCATTCGTGATCATCCTCGTTGTCCTCGTCGTACTCGTCATCTGCTTCTAAGCCCTCCCCGTCCTTATCGTCTGCTTCCGAGACCTGGACAGTAGCTCCTTCTGCTCGTCCAGCTGCCTCCTCGACCTGCAATCTCTGCTCCTCTTCTTCTTCTAGATAGGCTTTCCGCCATCCATCGACCTTTTCCTCTACGTGCTTCCTCCACACTTCGCGTTGCTCCGCAGTCATTGGCTTCTGATCTTCGTCCGAATCATCTAACGACTCGTTCATTGGCGCATCGCCCTTTTCCTCTACATACCTCCTCCACACTTCGCGTTGGTACGCGGTCATTGGCTTCTTAGCTTCGGACGGATGAGGTGCCGTCACATCTATTGGCTCTTCAACTACTCCGCAAATGCAGAGTACTGTCCTGCACATGAGCATCACGGAGTAGATACAGAATGTTGTTCCGACAATTTCGAAAAGAAGTTGCCATGATTGCCACGATGGGAAGAAGGACGTGTAACCACCGCCCAGTACTGTCCCGATTACGGGTAGGGTGTTTGCGAAGTAGGAGATTGTGAGATCGAGGGCTAGGAGGCGCCAGATGATGGAGAGGGTCCAGAGGGAGGTGTTGATGAGTGGCTTGCTCTCTTGATGGGTGTCCTCTTCGGAGTCTCTGCTCAAGGTCATGAACCAGTTCCACAGGGGTTTCTCACAGAGTAGCATAGCTCGCCCTGCTAGAGTCAGAGCGAAAGTGGCACAGGTCATGATTATCAACTTGGAGTCTTCCTCTGCTTCTGAAAGATTGGCTGGATTCAGAGCTGGCATGGAAACCCGGGAGATGTTGATGAAGAGTGTCTGGAAGACGAGAAGGTAGGCCGAGATCTGGGTGAAGACAGTTTGCAAAGAGATTGGGCCTCCCGTGAAGGATTCCAGCTTCTTCCCCAGTGTTCGAAGCTGTACCTTGACTCCGTCTCGAATCTCCGAGCATTTCGTCTGCAGTCCCTGCTTCGTTGCCGTGAAAGTGTCCTTGATCAAGAGAAAGAGAGGGAAGTCCGCGTATGTGATGGTGACTCTCCTCTCGGTCCGAGTGTCCTTGTAAACAGGGTCGTTCGTCTCTGCTTGATATCGAAATAGCGAGATGGCGGCAAGGACAGACCAAGCGAGCACGGCTGGGAGCAAGTGCCAGGAGAGGATTCCATGGTAAGCAGGATACACATTTTCTTCCCTCGCAAGGAAGAATGAGCCCATCATGAGAGCGAAGCCAGCCAGAGTAAAAGAGACTGGAGCAGAGGCTGGTCTCTCATCTCCCTCTAGCTCGAACTTCTGATGGTCTTCCAGTGCGAGACCCCGGTGCCGCAACGCATCATGGCACTGTTGGAGATTCCAGGCCGTTGCTACGCGCTGCCGGAAAGCAGTTTCAACTCCCTCTCGGCGACGAGACTCCTTCCTGTAGCCACGTACGTAGCTCGTGACCATCGTGGCGACAATGAGCACCACCGCGAACAATACAGCGCCGAGACATGATACTGGAAGTTCCGACTGGCTTTGAATTGTGGCCGGGCTACCAGAGTGCTTTGCTCCCAGGGACAGCGTGAGGGAACTCATCTTTAGCATCTCGTCGCTTTCGTACTCCTTGGCGTCCGCGGAAATTTCGTACATGAGCTTGTGGGCCATGCCATCGAGATTGCCTGCCTAGGTCTCCGCGACGCTGGCTTCGACATTCGAGGCGCCGAAGAATGGTCTGGCAAAAAGCACACAGGCGCGCATCGTGAGCGTGGAAGTGGTTGTAGCAGCTGAGATAGATTCGAAGAGTTGCTTCTCGTCCGAGTATGAAAGCAAAGAAAGGAATCCCAACGTGCGCCAGCTGTGCGAGAACTTCAAACTTGAGCAACGCCGGTAAGGTCCGGCGATATGAAACTTTTCCTGCTTCCACTGGGTCATCGTGTGATTTCTGCCCCTCGAACCACTCCGTCAGCTCTTTTGGCCCACAATCTTGTCCCGGGTCAAGCTGGTGGGCAGAGAAGCCTCTAGCTGTCCGGAAGCAATCCATCTAAGATGCATTGACGGCAGTCACTTGTACGCTGCTCAGATAACTCTCTCCCGCATTATTGCGCCCTTCGTCAGGCTGAGCAGCAGAGAACCCATTGCATTTTTTGGGGAGAATGCTGATATATGCGATCACTTGCGCTCAAGCATTTCGGATCTCGGACAGCCCGTTGCGACACAATTCTGTGCGTGGCCAACCCCGTGAGCTAGGAAGCCTCCGCCTGTCCGGAGCACAATATGCTCCGCCACACCAAGGAGACGTTGCTGTGTGCTGTCGTGCATATCGCAGAAGTGGCGAAGCACAGTCGGCAGCTGGCAGAAGGCATGGCCGGCTCTATGAGACCGAGCTGTCCTAGCGAGACTCATTGTCATTATCATAGTCACAGATGCAGTTGATTTTCCTGGAAGTCAACGTACCACGTATGGTTTCGAAGTATGTGCGGTCGAGCGAATTGGATTGCTGCGGCTGGGATTGATAATCAACTCCAGTGTGCCAGAAATCTCATGGCTTTTCGTCGAGCAGTCCCACGTAGCCAAAGGGCTTTATATGTGCCTGCAAAAGTCAATACTCCTCATTCCGGACCCGAAAGTTCTTGCTTTGCCTGACTTTCCGGAGGGGCAGCTGGTTGTCAGCTCTCTTTCGCCAAGTGAGCTTCGTACAGAAAGTTGTGGATAGTTGGCGTTATTCCGTTCTCCCGCTCTGCAACATTCTCATTCCATTGCTTTACTCCTCGCTGCTCTGCTCGCTGCTCTGCTGGAGCCATGCCAAACAACGCCACTTCGCCAACCCTCCTCGACCTACTCGAGCAACGACTGCAACTACCAATCTTCACTGCGCGTCACGCTCCAGGTCTCCTGTGGTCGTCCACCAAAGAGATCGCGTATATTGCCCTCGTCCACAGATCCTATGGCCTGCTCAGTCGTCTCATCCTTGCACCATGCAGCAAGCGCGAAGCAAATCGCGATGATATTGCCGAGCGCTTCGAACAATACACATGGAGACTGCTGCAAAGCAGTGCGACCTTGGCGCATTTGTTCTTGAGATTCCAAGTGCAATATGGCAGTCCGAAATGGTTGAGAGAACGCTCGGGAGGCTATACGATTCTCCCGACAGTTGGTCTATCAGGCTGGAAGCAACACCGCGCCATCGCATTTCGGCTCTGCTCGATACTCATTGGACTGCTCATAGTCAAGACCGCCGGAAGATATTTGTCCAGATTCATCAATATTGCTCCTCAGCTGTACAATGAGAGCCTGTCGAGGTTGAAGACCATGTTCGCGGTGGCGAGAGAAAAATGTCGAGGCTGGCTTACAGCAGCAGCAGAGTCCGAGGAGCTCAGAAAAGTCCAATTGGAGAGGGAAGTTCGTGATCTCGAAGCACGGCGAGAACAGCTGCGCATCCACGTTTCAGTTCTCGAGCATAAGCAGCAGAATCATCTTGAGTTCTATTATGAGGAGGGTTCGAGAGCCAGAGTTGGGCGAAACCTCTCCTCAAATGTTCGAAATCCAGTCGCAACTGAGGCTAGTCGCAACGCTGTGCATCATGCTAGGGCTGACGGCCAAGCCAATGATGCGAGACTTCCGAGGGCACGTCTCCTTTATCCATCCAGGCCAGGTCGTCGTTTCGCAGCTGTGGGTCCTGCAAACCTTCCTGTACGGCATGAGAGAGGTTCAGTGCAGTCAACGAACCATCCTGCATCGACCACGAACGCGCGCGAGGCAGCTGCTCAGCAAGACTCAATGTCAAGCCGATCACAGACCACTGCAAATGCTCGCCGTGAGCTTGATGATGGCAGAAATGCAAACCCAAGAGTTTTGCCTTATCACCAACAACCTCAACTTCTCCAGTCTCAGAATGATCGCACGCTACCCAGGGCGCAGCAAGCGATGGCTACCCACCCGGCGCGGACAGACAGTGTCGGGGGTACTTCCAGTCCTTCGTCGCGCCAACCAGAACCTTCAGACCCTCATCAACGGCCTTACCAGGCTTTGCAACAAGACTGGAACCCTGAAGACTGCTCGAGTTCAGATGGCGAGCGCTCGCGTGCTTCGAGTGTGGCCGGCGCGGTGTCTGAGGAGGATGAGGGCACGCAAGCTGACTGGGCTGCCGCTCGAGAGCTTGATGCAGCGCAAGCTCTGATGAGCCAGCCGGACGACACTGATCGCTTTGATGAACGTCGTTGATGAGGTTCTGGCTCCAAATTCCTGGAGTGCGCGAAGTGCAAAATTGTGCTCTGCTCCTTCCTCATCGGTCCAGACCACCAAAGCGACTACCCCTGCGACGGACTGTTTTCCTTTGCCACACGGCATTCGCCGGATTGTCCTTGTATCTGTCGAGTATTGTCGACTCGATCCTCAGGGAGGCTCTCGCACTTCGCGTCGGGGCCGGTAACCTCTTGCGCTTGATATGCAATACAGAATTATCGTCGACTCGGAGAGATCGCTCTGAGAAAGGCGGAGACGTCCACTGATTCTGCTTGATAACTTTGTCAGCAATGAGATCAATTCAATAGATGATGGATGCTTAATGCGAAAGTGGATGTCAAGTGACAGATTTGATCTCATTGGGTATCTATGCCACTTTCAGCTTCTGCTTCAACTCGTTAATCATATGCAGATGTGAGTTGAGCATGATGCAAGGAAACTCGTTACGTCGTGAGTTATGCAAAACAGGAGTACGCGGAAAGACAGCTCTGAGCCATCTCTATCTCATCCCTGCCTAAGCCAGAAGTCAGCTACAATGCCGGTCCAACATGTGCAAGTCTGTTCATTTCACGCGCCTCTTCTTGTTCGACGCTTTTGTGTCCAGTTCGTGTCCCTCTACATCCTCTGATACATTCTGAGCCGCCGACGGACTTGCCGCTTCACTGCTCAAACTCTCAACCGCTCCTGTGCCTCCGGAAGATACCGCAAGATGATCCTGATCTAAGCCATTGGTCCCATCGGTTTGGAACATGTCAGCTCCAGTGTCGCCAGCTTCGCCAAAGTAGTCATCATTCCAATCTGGGTTCGTCTGCTCTGCTGCAGCTTGAAAATCGAAGTTATTGTCGAAGTTGTTGAAGTCGCTGTCGTTCACGGGTCCTTGTAGCAAATCGTCCATAATGAAATCCGGAAGTGAGCCGCCTGCGTCGTCTCCACTGAAAGTTGCGCCAGGCGAGAATTGTCCTATCCTCTCTTGGATATTCTGGATGGACTGATTCGTCGAAGCTTGCATGGCAGTCAGCGCTTCGAGCTGCTCCTTGTTTTGCTTAATATTCTCCATGTGCTGCTGTACTGAAGGCGCATTTGGCGCAACAAGAGCATTGTTCTCGTTTGACGAAGCACCGCCATGTTGATTGATCATCGCAAGCATAGTGCTTCTCTGTTGCGGTGTCAGTTCACCAACAGCGTTTGAGTAGTCTCCCAAGGCAGATATGTCGAATGCCGGGGTGTTCTCTGTTGATGCACTGGTCGCATTGGCGTTGTTGATGTAGCTCATGACTTGGTTGTTATCGGGTACAGAATTGAGGTAGGTTGGCGTCTCAGCATCCTCTTTGATCACGGGACTGGTCGCCGAAGTGGCTCTTCCGTTGACAGGATCTGTGCTTCCAGGGCGTAGTGCGGCTGAGCTATCATGTTTGAGTGCTGGCGAATTGCCCTCTGGCGGACTGGCGGATTGCCTAGAGTTGGGTGTGACTGTACCACTGGTAGAGTCTTTGGCGTGAGGTGCACCTAGCAGCAGCTGTGGCTTTTTGGTGTAGCGCTGCACCTGGTTGTTTGCATCAGTCGTGCTGTCATGGTACTCCTCAACAACACTGCCATGTTGCTGCTGGCTGTTCTGAGTCTGGTTGCCGAACATGTTCACGACCCCAGGCCCGGAATGCCCTTCGAGACTTCTGTTGTAGAATGTCGCTAGAAAGGTCAAGATGGCGTTGATGGAGTTCTCATGCCGGTCGTGCAGTTGTTGGAAGGCAGTGGCCTGCCGGTAGAAGTGCTCGTTCTGCTCCTTCAGTTGATTGATCATACGCGAGATCATGCCCTGCTGTTGCTGAAGCTTCTTCAGCTCTTGGCGTACGGCGGCCATTTCAGTTCGCGGCATCTGTGCCAGACCGTTAGCGCCAACGTTTCCGACTTCTCCACTAGGTCTCCCTTCGGGTCCTGGCGAGTATTGCCGCTCATCGTCGCTGTCGAAGCCTTCGCCTTTGACTGTGCCATCGCGCTTCCGCTTAGCGCCCGATTTGCCAGTAGGCTTCTGGATGAGCCACAAGAGGTCAGGCCGATTGCGTCGGAAATAGGGATGCGAGTACATGCTCGGTGGCTTTTGGCCCTTTCGTGCTGACTCGGATTGTCGTAGCGAGCCGTCGGCGATATCGACTTTTTTGTGAAAGCCATACATGTTGAGTTGCCGCACGAATGAGGCGTAATTGTTGTGCTTGAAGAGTTCCGGGATGAGTGTTCGAGCGAATTCATCTTCGTCGAGCACGATGAAAGAGCGCCCATCTTCCGACCACTTGATCTTGTCGGCATTGTCTTCCTTGTTCAGGAAACTGTATGATGTATCAGCGTCTGCAATCAAGTGGTCGCCTTCCAGGAACGCCGTGTACTCACCTGCTCAATTTCATCACAAACGGCGGAATCTGTTTCCTCTTTCCTGATGCTTCTCGCTTCGCCAGCGCAACCTTAGCCTCCAAATCTGACTCGCTCTCTTCTTGCCCATTGCTCGTCATGTTGCCGTAGCTACTTCCGTTCCACGCTTCTTGTTGCACAGTTCCGTTTGGGGCCGCCAGCTGTTGATTCCTGCCCCGCCTTACCAAATCTGTGGACTGTCCTGCCGCGAGGCTGGCGTTGTATGCTTGCGGCTGTGCGTTGTTGAAAGCGAACTGATTGCTGTCATCAAAGGTTGGGGTTAAGAATGTCTGATCATTGCCAAACCCGTTTGCGAAGTCGAGATTGTTGTTGAAATCAGCGGCATTGTCGGGCATCGGCTGGTAGAAGGCAGACTGCGGCGTCATGGGCTGCTGCAGCAATGGCGAGGCGCCAGATGCTGGCCGTTTGCGCTTCCCCACGGCCTGCTGCATCGTGGTCCAGGAAGGAGCGTCGACTGACGCTGTTGTCCGCTGAACTTACGCTCTTGCGCTGGTTCGAAGTGGTCGGTGCGCGATCCGTGATGAGCGTTGTAGCCAATTCGGCGGGCCCGCGACAGAAACGAAGTAGGCGGTGGAAGGACGATCTACGGGCTACGAGACAGAGTATGAGGGTAATGCCTCGTCTTGTATAGATTCGTGTCTTATTTGGCCTGTTCGGCGTAGAAACAACCAGCGACGCCCTCCTACTCTGGCATTGTGGTGCACACAAAGGTTTCAGAGACAACTCGTCAAGCAAATATGTGAGAGCTTGTCTTGTTCGCTCTTTCAGCGCAAGGCTTCGTTGTATGCGCGAGGTTTAGACACAGGATTCGTCGGCGCGGGCGGCTTGGTGGTGGCTCGAGGTTGCTTGCGTCGCCTGTGCCGCAGCTGCGGGCAAAAGTATCGAGGGAGGGGCGGAGTGCGGGAGAGGCGCGGAGGGGGCATTCGTGTACGACGCGACTGAAGTGTGCTGGCGGGCTGTATAGATGTGGTTGTAGAGGGCACGCACCGACATCACCGCTCATCGAAGTCATCGCAACGCATCGCAGTCAGTGCCAAGGCGCCCCACTTTTCCCATGAGATCTCACATGCTTTCATCGATTCCGATGTGCTCCTTGTGCAAAGACCTGACATGGGTAGGAGACAGATTCCGCGGCCAGTCCCAATTGTTGCACTGCTATTCGAGACGCCTTCCAGGCCTGGACAAGGACTGCAACGCGAAATTGACAACTAAGCAAAGCTCGACCGGCCCCGGCCTCAAGAACTCCGTCTCAGTACCCAGGGTCAGTACCTCATACAGCTCTTGCATCGGGACTGCTGACAGTGAGAGAGGTTGCTGCAATGATCTATGAGAGCTACCATGAATGCCAAGGGTAACACAGTCGCCCTACACTGATGACCGCTGGAGAAACATCTCTCATAACTTCAACCGTGGCATTTCCGCAGATGAATCATCCGACAATCAACCACGAAGCGATCGCCGATTATTGAAAAAGAGCTGCCGCGGCGCACAAAATCTGCACGTGAACATGAGCTGAGATATCCCTCAATGATGACTTTCCGGCCTCCGAAAGGAGTCCATTGACCTGTTCGCAAACACAGTCAAATTACTTGATGATCAGCGCTGGTACGTCAAGTTGACGTGCAGATTATGACTTCGCCGGGAGCGCTGCCAGGATTGCCTTGTCACCAACACATCAAGAAAGAGTCTTTCACTGAGAGGGCATGTCAAAAAAGAAGCTGCTGTCAGGCTCAAGAAAACTTTTGGCGTAAAGCGCAAGAAACACGGCCACTTTCCCTTTACGAGTCGAATACCCATCGACTATCACCTGCCTGGTTCGAGGGCATATATGACTGCAGCGCGTAGTAGAATCGCCTTGCAGTACGGATGTCCGGCCCAAGCCCAGCGCTCCGCCTTGATGTCTCAAGGCAGACTCGCCCCACATTCGCGACTGCATAGAAGCAACAGCTCATCTTCTCCAGTTCAAAGGTAATAACGCAGGTTCAAGCAAATATGTGATGCAGTGTATGAACGGTACTTTCCTAAAGCCGGCTGCGTGCTGCACTAATGCACAATCCAATTCCGATGGCATCTACCAAGCTTCTGCCCATAGAGATGTTCGAGCACTCCGCGATGACACGGTCCTGAACAGCGGATCTCGGCCTCACTAACTTATGGCAAAAGTGTCAGCTTGACTTGGAAAAGCGTCATGAGCGTTCAAGCACGATGAGCCCTATTCCAACCTGTCCGGCCGACGTCTGCATATTGAAGTGTATGCGCATATTGAAGTGCATGCGCAGTAAACGAACACTCTGCTGTGATTGGTTGTTAGCGTAAGCTTTTGCGCCATGTGAGAGCCGCTCTGCCTCAGAGCCTCGCAGCGTGGGCATCATGATCAGCAGGAATTCGAGACTGAAAGCATGCACAGCGTTTAATGCATTCCTTGTATACCATTAATCTCTAGAGGTAGGGTCGAGTCTGGTACCGACATCTCCCATAAAGGTTGTCCTAGCAGTTATTTGGTGTCTTTGGTTAGTGAGAGCAAGTGCAGTGCGGTGCGGTGCAGTCGCTCTGACATTGTGGCTGTGCTGTGCGTGGCGGTGCGAGCCGACCATCATCCCTTCCTTCTCCCTTCCATGCTCACCATTCCAAATGTCAGCCTCAGACCATTTTGACACCATTTGCCACTCGGACAGGCTTCGTCAAGTCATTGAACCGAGACCCAGTGGATTCAAAATTTGATTGGATCCGCATCGATGTCTTGAAGTTGCAAGCATGCACGCTGCAGAAGCGAGCTGCGTAGGACGTTCTCTACGCTCTCTCGTGCTCTCACGACTCTGCCTGCTACTGGCGCACTCATCAGCAGACGGGAACGCAGAGCGTCGAACTCCCGCAGGAAGCCGTCGGCCACGCGCGCCTGCGGCAAGAAGATCGTCTGGTACACCAGCAGCGCATGGTGTAGGATAGGACAACATCGCTAAGAAGCTCCAAATTCGCCACCACCCTTCGTGCAGAGTCCGCGCGACTTGGGGACGGCACGACGATGTTTGCCGAGAGACTATCAGCTAGTCAGGTACGAACGACAGCTGCCGACCCAGCTGAAAGGCTCGTTTGCCAACTTCTGGCGCTCTCAACCCACTAAATGCACAGCCACGACTCTAGAAGCACGAAACGTTTGTGGCGCGAAAGCATATAGCAGTTGATCACATATGCAGGGAATTTTGTCCGAATTGCGACATTCAACCAATAATACAACGTTCCTAGGGTGCCGCATGGGACTTTCGCAACGCAATCATGAGAAGACCATCCCATAGTGCACGGAAACCTGCATGGTCGGGCGCTCCGATAGTATCCATTGAGTCTTGCCATCGCGGAGGATTCCCAATTCATCTCGGTCCCTTGACCCTACACGACTGCATGTCATGGAAGACGCTCAAGGGTTCATACCTTACGTTCATACAACATGAGGCAGCACCAACGCCCGCCATGTAGTTAGCTGTGCGGTTGCAGCCTCTGTGGTGGATCCTTGCTAACAATAGTGCAACTTCGTCGTCCCTCTTCGTGAGGAAATACGTTGAGAAAATTCCAGCAATGCGCATCAACACTTGATGCCGACTTTTATCAAAGACAAGGGCAGAATACGAGGTCGACACTGCTGTTCGAACGCAACGCAGGCCTGGGGCTGGATCGATTGATGTGATGCTTAGTGGTCACAGATCGAATGGCGTCGAATGCATCGTCCAGCGGGAGGTCACCATCGACTATCACAAACGTTGTGCTGCCCTATCGGATGCATGTCTCCCAGAAATACCTCGACTTGACACGACGAAAGCTGGAACTCACGCGATTGCCGCGGGAGCAACGCAGTCGCCAGCCTACAAGAAGGAGTTTCGGTGTTTCTAAAGCTGATCTGGAGCCGCTTGTGGATCACTGGGTGGAAAGGTATAACTGGAGAGCTCAGGAGGTAACATTTATGGGTCACTCTTCAATCACTTTCAGCTGACTTTTGGTAGGCACATTACAACGATACGCTTCCACAGTATCGTATGGTCGTACAGGGCACTCGGTTGCACTACGTACACAAGCGTTCGACGTCTCCAAACGCTATACCCCTCATCTTTGTACATGGCGCGCTGCCTGAGAGCTTCATTGGCATATACCATATGATTGATAGCCTCACGGACCCCGTCAAAACACCGCCCCGGGGAAGCGAGAACACACCTTCTTTCCATGTGATAGTACCAAGTATCCCCGGGTTCGGATTCAGCGATGTGGTTGCTGAAAAAGGAAACAATATCTCGTCTACCGCAGAGCTCTTCGATGCCTTGATGAAATCGCTGGGCTATTCGACATATATCGCGACTGGGAGCGGATGGTACGTCTCGAATATGCACAAGGTCTGCCAGCTTGTGCATCTTCCTCATCAAGCCCATGTGAACTGACGCTCATATAGGGGATTCAATATCTGTCGTCTGCTGGCACTGATGCATAGCGAGAGCTGCATCGCAGTTCATACTTCGAACCCTGATTTGCCGGATCCCAGGTTAGTTGTCCGCTCACGAACTCCGTACACAAATACTGACACATATTCATATAGAACGAGCTACGGCTATTCGCACCAGCCCACGTCGATGCCAGCGTCGCCTTCCCAATCGCCTCATGGCATCACACCTCCACTGACACCCGGATCACCTTCGATCATACCAGAGCGTCCACAGACCGTCGCATATGCGCTGTGTGACTCGCCCACGGGGTTGCTAGCGTATACTATGGATGCCATCCAACCCACGTCCGTCGACGCCTCCACCTCATCCTTCAGCAATACATCAGGCTTGCAAAATGCATGGACACCTACCGCACTGATTGATTGGTGTATGCTGTACTGGTTGCCCGGCCCAGAGGTAGCCCTCAGGTGGCTTATGAACTCTGCACCCGTGGTGCCCAAACTCTGGCGCTCTTACACTCAGGTCCCTTTAGCAATCTCGCACTTTGGAAGTCATGAGCAACCGCATTCCAGCGCACGATGGGCAGAATCATATCATCGGGTACTCCTCTTTCGCAGCCGCTCTGGTAGCGTGCGATTCCCTGCCTGGGAGCGACCGTCCGAAATGGTGGCCGATATTCAAGAGCTGGCTGTGCTCTTGGGACCAATTTTGTATGGCGGTTTTGCGTCTTCTGCGCCTGGTAGCATGGGCCCACCGCCAACTGTACCATCATCATCTAATACTGGGAATCCTCCTGGCAGAGGACATTGAGAGTTGAACAGAGCAGGCATCTGTTCTCCGTATGTACAAATGTAATCGACAGGATATACGTCAGGGCCAGTGTGTTTGTTTCAACATGAGATGCTCAATGGCCTGAGTGATCATCGCAAGAGGCATATGCTATGCAACGGTGGCGATAGCCCCATACATGAAGGCTTTCGGTCTTCGATACGCAGATGTTCTTCGTCCCAAGACAGATATGAGCAGTAGGTGGCCACGCTTCGTGGGCTTTGGTATTAGGCAGTTGCCAAGTGAGCAGCATTGGAAACGGAGTAGGAACAGGCATTTGTGCAACGTCGTCTGGTATTTAAATCACGCATGCAGGCATTGATCTGTTGGTCTGAGACGCTCGGATACATGCACTTGGCGTTGGGCTGCATATCGAGAATTGACCCGCCATCTGCAGCCACGTCACTTCAAAAATTTCGCCCTCGTCCATGTTGTCCACCACGACAAACTGACCTCGCAAACACCTCGAATTCGGACTCGTAATTCGCAGAGTCCCTCCAGAACTCCTACGAAAGCGGCAACAACGCACGAGACCAGTGCGACTCACCTTGCGACAATTGCACTCTGCGCCCAGAAAAAGCACGTCGCGTGCTTGATACCAGACTCTCAATGAAGAGTCTGTAAACCAGAGCCCTCTCCAGCAACACTCCCACGTTCCATGCGTCCAGAAGATCTTCTACGAGCACTGTCCAAGCCTCAGAAGTAAGAGATCCAAAGTTTGCCGCTGTGGTGGATTGAGTGCGACGCTGATCACCCCATGTGGCACAGGCCTAGATAACACCATCTCGACGACCTCGACCTACCAAAGCACCACTTTCCCCCAGCCTATCGACCCGATACTTCCGCCGGGTATCGGAGACCTGTTCACCTCGAATCGCGCATAGTCGGCACCATTCCCCGCCGCAAGAGCTCCCATATCCTTTCCTGCGGAAGACCTCCATAACACGACCAAGGTCGTCTACCACATTCACAACCGCTTGCTGCTGGCGT
This sequence comes from Cercospora citrullina, assembly GCA_013365195.1. Taxonomy (NCBI): domain Eukaryota; kingdom Fungi; phylum Ascomycota; class Dothideomycetes; order Mycosphaerellales; family Mycosphaerellaceae; genus Cercospora; species Cercospora citrullina. Next base: position 188,112 of record JAASFF010000511.1, on the reverse strand, counting down.
AAGCCAGCCTCCAACTCGAAAAGAAGGGTGTGGGCCTTCTCTCCTCAGGCGATCTTGAGACAGTCGCTGAGGCAGCAGACAGAGCTATCACAGTTCACAGGATCAGCGGACACACAACCGCCAGCACCAGGTCAAGAGGCACAAGTGTGTAATCAAGAAACCAGCCGAAAGAGCAAGCATTGGAAATGGTGAACACTACGATTCCACCCAACTATACCAATTCTCCTTCCTCATTGAGTGGGACTCCGCATTGGACGATCAATCGAGACATTACTGCTCTCGATCTTGACTCCAGCAATGCCTTTGAAGGACCAGAGAAGCTCCTAGAAGTATGGTTCACGGAGTCGGACAAGGCGCTGCCGCCTTCGGCAGCGCCCAATGGCCTCAAGGCCGTATCTCAGGACACCTGGAAGGAAATGCTTGACCTGGTCAACTGCAAGGTTCTGTCAGTCATCGAGTCTGGCAATGTCGATGCGTACTTGCTCTCCGAGTCGAGCATGTTCATCTTCCCGCACAAGCTCGTGCTGAAGACTTGCGGCACGACTACATTGCTGCGTGGGCTGCCACGCATTCTGGAAATCGCAGCTCTGGAAGCAGGCTTCCCGCATGTCAAGGCCAGCCTGCCAGAAGGCACCAGTGCGGCGGCCAAGCCACACCGCGTCTTCTACAGTCGCAAGAATTTCTTGTTTCCAGATCAGCAGAAAGGGCCACACCGCAGCTGGCGCGATGAGGTGCGGTACTTGGACAGGATGTTCTTGGGCGGCAGTGCATACATGATTGGCAAGATGAACGGCGAGCATTGGTATCTTTACATTACCGGACCAGGCACCGAGTTGACTCCTCCTTCCACGCCCGAAGAGGAGATCCATCAGACTCCGACCCAGCAAATGGTTTTGCCAGAGAAGGGTGGGCGCATGCCGGAAAACGAAACAGGGGATGAGACATTGGAAATCCTCATGACCGACCTCGAGGAGCAAAATGCTCGCAAGTTCTACCTCGAGGACGCCAGCGTGATTGCGCAAGACAACGCTCGCTGCTCCCACTTGGCGCGCAAAGACGCAATCGCTCACCTCGGCGTGATCCAGGAGCACAACAACTCCGATCCTAGTATCTCGGGGAACACTTTGGTTACTGGTAGCGATGATGCTAGCTTTGATGTCTTTGCTCAGACCGCCAAGGAGCACGCAGAGCTCAGCTCGGAGTCTGACGATGAGCCTCTCACCTTTGGTGAAGAGCTTAGCACTGAAGGCCACACCTTGGGAACGGTTGTGACCGAAGCTTGCGGTCTTGCAGATGTGTACCCAGCATCCAAGTATCCGGACGCTCGCATCGACTCCTACCTCTTCACGCCATGTGGCTATTCTGCGAACGGAGTTGTGCCAATTCCAGGCGATGCCGAGAACACTCACTACTGGACTGTGCATGTCACACCTGAGCCACAGTGCTCCTACGCCAGTTTCGAGACCAACGTGCCGACTCGACAAACCGGACGCTCCACTGTCGATGTGGTTCAACAAGTTGTCGGCATCTTCAAGCCTGGCCGCTTCAGCGTCACGCTCTTTGAGGCTAAGGACGGCAGCGAGAACGGCAATGCCAAGAACGACAAGCGAATGGACCGCATCAAAGGCTACAAGCGCATCGATCGCGTCGTACATGATCTCGAAGGTTACGAGCTCGTCTTTAGGTATTTCGAGCGTGACGACTGGAAGGGTGGTGCGCCTCGCCTGGGAGAGCACAGCCCGTGATCAGCCTTCAACGAGTTTGCAAAGGGGAAGAGTCAATAATGATTGCGTTAGTATTTACTCATCTCCTTCAGCCAAGATTTTTTTTTTGAGATATGCTTTGCTTGCTCAATACGACTACTTGTCTGCACACTGCATACTGTTGCGTACGATCACGGCCGTCACAAAATGTCAATAGATCATTCAAAATCCTGCTTCATCATCCGCATCGTATCCTTCGTGGTGCGCGTCGAACCAACTTTCTTGTGCCTTTTCACCTGCCCGGCGAGGACGACACCAAGGACTGCTGACTGGGTTGCAGATATTGACATGGTCTGAGAGAATTCCTCCACCTCGGTACGGTGGTGTGATCACCCCGGAGCGGACGCGGTGGCAGTCGACAAGATCGAAGTGGCCTTCGCCTGTGGTTCCTGCGTGGCGGTCTTCTGTGTTGAGACGGCGGAGACGGGCGAAGAGGCACTGGGCTGGGTTGAGATTGTTGGGTGCCATCATGGGTGCTCGCTACACGATCTGGGCTGATTGTTGGGAAAGCTGAGAAAATTGATTGGAGACTGAAATTTATCTTTACGAGGCACTCGCGGCGTTGGTGAATACGTCCAGGAATCCTGCCGAGGCGTTTGAGTGTGTTGTCGAGTGGCAAATGATAGCGGACACGTGAGTGGAATGTTGCAGTCTTGACTGCTGCGCATCGCTCAGGCACATCGAGTTGTTCACGTCTGGGGCTTTTCGAGCTGTGTTGGCTTGCTGCAGCGGCCTCAACTCGAAGCGAACGGAAGCTGAGCTGCATTTGCTTGTGATGCGGTGGTCCGCTGCTCTCAGATACTCGATCTGAAGAGCTCGAACATAGCGATGGTGCTCGTGGCCTCGAATTTCACGGGGAGACAGCTGAGACATCACTCTGAAATCTGGACTTCAGGACGTCTGAATTTCCAACTTCCAGAACTCACATATTCACCTCCAGACAAACCGACCCAGATCTCCATAAATACTAGAAGAGCGCACAAGTTGCCAACAAGCTAGAGCAGGCACCTCTCACTTCACTTCACATCCAAGAACTCACATTCAAGAACTCAGTTTCAGCAACCACGATGGACGCCTTCCTCGCGCTACTCAGACTGGACATTGCGATTGCCAACCTAGTCTGGACGCTCTTTCTCCACCTCACTCTCAAACTCTCACTTCTCGTCTTCTACTGCATCTTCGACCTTTCCGTTGCCTTCACGACAAGCAACGCAATTTCCATCATGATCGACTTCGAGCACCGGGGATTTTCCTGTAATCCGGTAGAGCCAGTCGCGGCTCTCTGGATCGTCATCGCTCTCATCTCAGCTGCAATAGCCACTCTTCTTGCGGAAGAGCAAGCGATCTGGCATGTGCGACACAGCACGTTGCTAGGCGTCGTCGACGCCTTCACAGGCCAATGGTTTTAACACACTCTCTGAACTTCCATCGACCACAAAGCAACCAAGCATCAAGAAGCACAACCAACAGACCACCTCAATCCTCCAGAGGACACCAACAGAAGCGGAATTCACATCAAAATGGATCGCATCGCTCTGGAAATAATGCGGAAGCTGAGCACCCCAATGTTGTACTACTGGATTTTCTGCCTGCAAATTCGCAGAGAGCCAACACGCCATCCAGAACTCAGGCAACGCACGCCTAGACTCAGCTTCTGTATTTTCCATGTCGTTCTCTTCACTGCCTTGAATTATTGGCTTCGCGACGGAGATTCGTGGACGGGAGTCCACGCTGGAATTGCTACGGCCTTGGCCCAAATCGAGAACATCAAACGACCACTGGATTGGATGTTTACTCGGGAGTAACGACGGACGGCATCAGAGTCGTGCGTACATGCGGAGCGGAATACTTCTAGTGCTTCTGCTGACAATGCGTGTACAGGGGCATTGAATGGAGCGAAGCGAGTGGCGAGTGCATCGAGGGGTCACGGGAGAACCGAAAAGGCGATATCATCAGGAAGAAACATCAGTATTGTAAGACGGCATGTTAGGGATCATTGTCTCATTGTACAGTCATAGCAAAAGAGCATAACTGCTCAGGGGGGTATCTCTGCGCGCTAAATCAGACCCACAGAAAGTCTGTGAAACGCCAATGCATGCTGTTTTTCTTTTGCTCTACTCTTCGTCCATCGTATCGCCTTTCCACTCATTAGTGCGATTTCCATCTGTCTTTTCGCCATTCCTCCTTCATTTGGCGCTCCGTTTCCTCTCATGTCATGCTCATCCGACTCAAGGCATTCCATGTATGTTCGACTGCGGGTTGCTGGAGGTGGGGCGCGCACCATTAATGCCTTGGTTCTGTAGCGAACCGCCCCGGCCAGCAGACGCATCCGGCATGGTTGAAGACGGACGTGAGTTGTTAACGACGTTCGGTAGACCATGTGGCATACGCACGAGGAACTTGACCACCGCAGATAGGCCTCGCTGATCCGTGCCCTTAACAGGTCGGCCCACGGGCGCTGTTGATCTCGGAACGCCAGGCGGAGGCATGTTGATCTGGCTCGCGCTCAAGCCGGCAGGTCCAGCGTTCGCTGTTTGCTTGTCCATCTTGCGCTGATTACGTCGCATGGCCAGTTCTTCTTCCACTTCACGCTGCTCCGTCTCGTCCAAAGGTGCATCGGCTGCATCTTCCTGCAACGTTTCGATCGTTGTGAGCTTCCGGATTTGTGGTCCTTTGTAGTCAACATCTGAAAGCTGCTTCTTGAGAATCTTATGCAGAACAGCTTCATCCTTGTCAAGCCACTGGCGCACATCCTCGTGGGGCATATCTCGCGGTTCGTACAGCCAATCACCAGCACTGCCGAGCGCGATACGACGAGGGTTCTTCTTGTCCACAACGCGCTGCGTCAAAGAAGATTTGAACAACTGCTTATCGTAGATGTTGTCTTCGAAAGTGCCACCGATGATCAGACGGTATACGAAGACTGGTTTGGTTTGTCCGATACGGTACGCCCGCCCAACGGCCTGCTCTTCGTGAGAGGGATTGAAGCCGAAGTCGAGGATAACCACACGATTCGCGCCTTGGATATTCAGCCCAACTCCAGCTCTGGTTGACATTAGCATGACCTTGGTCTTGCCCTCGTGAAAGGCGTCAATGACAGGCTGACGCTTAGGTATGCCTACTTTGCCGTCGATTCGGCTGCATGGCAGTTTGGACCTGTTGAGCACCTCCTCGACAATATCGAGGGTCGGAAGACTGCCTGAAAAGACAATGACCTTGTCCCCGCAATGATCTGCGAGACGGAGGATGAGGAGCAACATCTCCATCTTCTTGGAGTACTCGCTGCGGGGATCATCGCTGATTCCTTCGACCATGTCCTTCTTGACTTCATCTGAGAAAGACAGTGACTTTATAGCGTCGTCCATGCTCCCGTAGTCCTCAGCATCGACATCGTTCTCGGCAGACGGTGTTGCAGAGCCGCTATCACTAGCAGACGGCGTGGACTCCCGTTTCTTCTTCTTCGACTTGGATTTTGCCTTGGGCGGTTCCAGTAGCTTGCGCTTGAAGGCAAGTGGGTGATTCATGAGCAGTGTCAAGGCGGCAAGCCAAGCAAAGATTCTCGTTTGGGCGACCACTGCGTCGAGATCGCTTTGGTCCTTGCGCAACGCTCGAAGGTACTTGTTATAAACCACTCGCTGTAAGTTAGACAGCGGCATCATGATAACAAATTCCGTCTTCGGCTTCAGCGAGCCACGCAGAACGTAGATATCGGCACGATTGACCTTGGGCTCAATCTGATTGCGAAGCACTGCAAGCTTCTTCAGCATCTTTCGGACTTCATACGGCTCGCTGTCTTTGCGGCTGCCTTGCGCGATCGGGTTCGAGTATTGCTGATTGAACCACTTCTTCTCTCCGAGATAGTTTGGTGCTGCAAAAGACACCAGTGAGTAGATCTCATCCACATCGTTACTCATTGGAGTGCCAGTAAGCCCGATCCTACTTTCTGTATGAAGCCGCGCTGCGGCCTGAGTGACTTTGGCCTTGGCGTTCTTGAGTTGGTGAACTTCGTCTGCGACGACTAGCTCAGCCCCTCTGACCAGATACTTCTCGATCTGCGGACCGATCTCGGCTATCTTGGTCTCAGTCTTCGGGTCTTTCCAGTGAACGTATTTTCTGAGAAAATCGTATGTGATGAAGAACACTCCGCCAACCTTGTACCAGCTGGCGAGCTGCGTGAGAGCTTGATGGGGCTTCGTGCCCTGCTCGATAGAGAAATTGTTCGTGAGCACATGCGGCGCCCAGCGAGATATCTCTCTACGCCAGTTTTGCACCAGTGGGGCTGGAACCAGGATCAGCATGCGAAGTTGTCGTTCCTGGATGTCAGCAGGGCGAAGGTGCTCGGGGATCTGCTCATATACGGCAGGATTATCTGACTGCGCCGCTTCGTTGATCGCAACAAGAGTAGCGATGGTCTGAACGGTCTTCCCGAGACCCATAGTGTGGGCCAGAATGCATCCCTGGCCGCCTTCATCACCGCCAGCGGTAAGCTCTCGCCACATGAACTGTATCCCGTTGATTTGGTGCTCTTTTAGCTCACGAGCAATGTTCTTGTCGATGAAGATGAACTCTTCACCATTCTCCTTACACGCGAGAGGGTTTATCACCACTGTGGATCTGCTGGGGTCGGACTGTATCATAGCTTGAAACTCCTGAGAGTTGGACCCAGCACTCTTCAGTTCCTTGTAGCGTTGCTGACGTAGATATGCCGCAGCCTGCGATTGCTCTGCGTTGATATCGAGCTTGACCTTCTTGGCCTTCCTCTTCTTCGGGGTTCCGGCAAGTCGTATGTCGTCCTCTTCGGATGAGTCGACGAGGTCAATAACCTCGCCCTGTCGTCCGGAAGTGGGCTTCGCAGGCGCCCTCCAGAGATTTGACTTCTCCAGAAACAATTCTAGGAGGCCGCAAAATGTGGTGAGCTCCAGGCGATCGGTCGAGACAGAGGACCAGGGGATGTCTGCAAAGCTGTCATCTAAGAGACATTCCGGCTTGCAAAATGTATATGCCAGAAAAAGTTTGCCCGATACTACCACATCGATGTCTTGATTGCTGCCCGAGTAGTCTCGGGAAAGTACTGCAAGCACATCTCGCAACTTGTTGATGAAGGGAGACCTGCGCAGAGCTTTGATCTTGCGTTGTATCGCTGCTCGTTTCTCGGGGCCCATTTCGGAAAGGAGTTTGATCATGATACGCTTTCTGTCGCTTGTGCTCACGAGGTCGCCCAAATTCCACGATACCACCTCTTGTGCACTGTCATTTTCGGGAGTAGCGCTGTATGCAATCTTCTTTCTCTTCTTCTTTGGAGGCTTCGATTTCACAGCAGTGGAATCTGAAGATATCTCAATTGGCTCAATGTTCTTCTTCTGTGACTTGATCGGGGTGTTTACATGCTTCCTCGCAGGCTTCTTGAACATTCCACTGGGACTGGTCAGGTAGTCTGACTCAGTGCCTTTGTCATTGTCCGTAGTTTGAGCGTCGTTGTGGCGAGGACGATGCTGTTCCGGCTTGATGCTTGGCGACGATAAATCACGACCAAAATCTGAATGCTCGGAGTCCGGGTGTGCCTGCACAACGTCTCGGTCATAGTCCGAAGTTTGATGTGAATCAGCCAGCAAATCACCAGCTTCTCCGTCCGGTGAGTCTGCATCGTTGATGAAGTCCATGTCGTCATGCACAGAGTACTCGTCTGACGCATCTTGGTCTTCCTCCTGGCCCTCAATCATTTGCTCGGCGGTGTCGAGATCGCCGTGCGCAGAATGGTATTCGTCGTCGTCATCGTTGACGGCGTCATCAACGTTGTCTTCACGATCCACACTGAAGCGATCGTTTGCATGAACGGTGGGAATCTGGCGCTGTGTGCTGGTTCCGGCAATAGTGTGGCCAGAATCGAGGCGAGCTCCTCGTCTCGCGATGTGATGAGGTTCCTTCTTCCTCTGCCAGACATCAATCTTCCAGCGCTGCTCTTCGATGTCCTCGACTGTAGCCTCCATGATCTTGCATTGCTCAGCGACCTCTCTCTCATCTCGCCATTCGTCGTGATGCATTTCTGTCTTGAACTTGTGGACTCTCTGCTCGAGGTTGTGAATTAGGTCGAGGGCCCCATTGATCAAGCCGTCGCGAATGGTCCGACTTTGACGCGTTCGCTTCCAGACAGTCCACGCTTTCTTCTCTTCCATTCGAGGTAGAATTTTCTCCTTCCAGGCATCCGCAATATCGCGCAAGGCTTTGTCGATCATCGCGTCTAGTCGGGACCCGACAGGCTTGGTCTGCTGAAGCTCGTCCTCTTCTACCTCCTCCTCATCCTCCATTTCTTCTTGAAGGGAGCGAAGTGAGCCCTCGGAATCAGAGTCCATGTAAGCGGGTAGCACTTCCTCATCAGCTGTTGACCTGTGCTTCGCTACAAGGAAGTCCCATTCACCAGAGTTCGAGGCCTCTGGCAGTCCCTGAACCGAAATCTCATTGTACTCGATGTCCGAATCGACAAAGGCAGCATTCTCCCGCTTCGCAACATACCTCCCATTTTCGGCCATCTGAACAAGCAGAGCTGACCGGGACGTAGTGCCTGTGAGCATTCGCTCTGGGTATGGATCAATGGCAATCGCGTCCCGCCCGTGGCGTATAATCTTCTTGACAGAACCACTTTGCGACTCGGCAATGTCAAGATTGAGAAAATGCAGGATCTGCTTGTTGACATACGCTGACAGTCCGGGAGGTTTGGCAGGAGCTTGAAATTGAAAGCATTGTTCGGCTATCGGCAGGTCATCGTCTTCTGAGAGAATTGCGTTCGTTGGCAATGCGTCGGGCGATGCTTCCCGTGTTGCGGGATTGACCAACATGGCACTCGGTGTTTCTCCGTAGATTATTTCGTGTCCCATCTGCGTGTTGCCGAAGAATATAATGTCCACCGGGAGCTTCTCGTTGCCGAGGAAGGCTGCGGGGCTATGCTGCGCTGAGTCTCCTGGCGCCATCAAAGGAAGCGAGGGCTGAGGGAGCTCAAGTCTTCGTTTCTTGCGAGCACTACCAGCTTCCGCGTTAGTCTCGCCAGCGCGTTTGGCGTTGGTGCTGTCGAAAACGGGCACCGGAGATGCTGGGTCTTGCTCAATGCCAGGTATTGCTGCCGGCGTGGCAGCCACAGACACAGGTGTTTGTGGGACAGGCGCTTCCCCTCCTTGAGGATATGATTTTGACCATGTTCTGAGCTTGCGGATGCAGTGTACTATTGCGCTGCGTTGTCCAAGAGAACAAATACCACAGTCCTCACGAAGGAAGCTCGAGTCGACTCCATCGAACAGCACTGCTCCACAAACGTCATTCTCTTCGAGCTTCTGAGCGAACGAGTCCAGGTCTGGTAGTCGCGCATTTGGCATGTCGGTGATGAGTGTTGTTGCGTGGTTGCGAAAGAAGTCTGCCACCTCAGTGGACGTCCACTTCCACGGATCCGGATCCATGGCGTTGTGCTGATGGCGTCGCGTGTGGCGCCTTGCACAAAGTTGATGTTGACAGTCAGGTTGCGCCTTGAAGTTTAGTCAAAGATAACGGCAGAACGCGCTCGGCACCTCGCCGTGTCACGTGTTGCTGATTGCGCTGTGTGAATTCGCAGCTTGAGATCGAAAGTGATGTCAAGTGCAGCGTGCGCCAAGGAACGTTCTGGGTCGTGAGAACTGGCGTCGCCCACTCTTTAATGTGCCTCAATTAATGTAGGTGGAAATTTGACAATGCACACTGTCTTGCACGAAAGGCTGCTGTCCGAACCCCTGCCTCCACCTAGTGACTTGCAAGGTCAGGTTGACAGAGGGCACGGCGGGTGACAGGCCAATAGAACGCGTGCTGCACGCGTTTCTGGATCTGACTGGAAAGTCTCGGTTCACTGCGCGCTGCAAATCATTCGCAACGCCACCAGAGCATTTCTGGGACACAGCGTGCAGGAGCGTGCAGCGTAGGAGTAGCGGGCGGGATAACGCGACGCTTCTGGAGAGCGTGGATATCCGCCTGCTCAGAACTTGCCTTCGATAATCCCGCAGAGCAATTCTCCTGAAGGAGCCTTCTGCTCTGCCGCTATTTTTCGCAACGTCCTACGTTCCGTCACTGCCTCCGTAGATCTGGAGGCTCTTCCCGCCTGAGTAGCGGCGAACTCACGGCTCTTGCTAGGTCCTCTGACATATTATGTGCAGAGCACTCGCATCAGACCTTGTCTTGGAAGCGCGTATGTTGACTAGACTCGCTGTTTCGGCTGCGGTGGAGAGTGGTAGACAGGACGGATTCGCTCGGGCGCTGCGCGTTCGTATGCAGACTCCAGAGACGTGTTGACAGTGTTTTGAGCTGTCTTGAATGGCTGGACGCGAGGTGCAAAGCCTTTGGCAACGGTTCTGTGAGACCCGTCTCGGTCGCGTCGCCCTGCGTGTGTAGCGTTTGACGCGCCTGTAGCGTCAAGTGGGAAGGTGAGGTCGCTCGCCTTGGCGACATCGGCGAACAAGAGACCCACTCAATGCGATGAGTCCATCTCCAACGAGCAGCACCTCATTTGTAAGAAACATTTGCGTATCACCCAACATGTATCCAGAGTATCCGCCAGAGCTCAACGAACAGCAGAAGTCGTATCTGTTGACCAATCTCAAGGACTGGTCAATTGCTCATGGCCTGGCGGTCAGAGTAGCACCAACATATGTGCCGCACGAGCAGGATCCCGCCGGAGCGTTAGCGACGACAGCTCCGGTAACACTGTTCCCAAGTCTGTTCCCGAAGGTCTGCTTCGAGCAGGCAAAGTCAGTAGCGAGAGCATACAATGAGCTCTACTCTGCCATTGCCAGTGATGCGGGATGGTTGACTGGCATCGTTGAAGAGTAGGTACTTTCCGTAAGTCAGAGTACTTTCGTCTCAGCTCCAGGATGTTGTCATATGCAAGTTTCTGCACATGGCCAGGACTGAATTATTTCGTTTCTCGCATGTGCCTCAGATGCGGGCATGATATGTTCACTTCACTTGAGAAACAGCTGACACGTGATTATAGGCTGGCTGCAATCGACGAATTCATGGCAGGACTATGGAAGGTGCACCAGGCTGTCAAGAAAGAGGGATATGCGCAGGTGTGTATCTTCACGACTTCCTTGAGACCTACAATCGCTGATGTGCCCTCAGCCAATAGCTCTTGGTTTGTTCCGTTCGGACTACATGGTGCACGTCGATCAAGGCAACGCTTCGCAGCCAACAGTGAAGCAAGTCGAGTTCAATACGATAGCATCCTCTTTTGGCGGTCTTTCGAGCCAGGTTGCTGGTCTCCATCGCCACCTGCAATCGATCGATGCATATCCTGAGCAATCCTCGAGCCTCGTCAATGGATCCAGTCTGCCAGAGAGCACCTCAGTGCCTTCTTTGGCGAAGGGCATGGCTGAAGCTCACAAGGCCTATGGCAAGTCCACGACTGGGCTGCCTACGTGTGTGGTCTTCTTGGTGCAGGATCCAGAGCGCAATGTCTTCGATCAACGGCATCTCGAATATGCCTTGAACGAGAACCACGGCGTTCGCACATTCCGTCTACCTTTCGGACGGGTTCTTGACGATACGAAGCTCGACAACGATCGCAAGCTCATCTACACGCCGCCTCAAAATCCTAAGAAGCAATACGAGGTTACAGTGGTGTACTTCCGAGCCGGATACTCACCAGACGAGTACACCTCTGACGCGCATTGGTCTGCGCGCCTTCACATTGAGCGCAGTGCTGCCATCAAATGCCCAACAGTGCTCACACAGCTCGCTGGTACGAAGAAGATCCAACAAGTCCTTGCAACACCACACTCTCCCCACCTTGCGAAATTCCTTCCAGATCAGGCCCAGGCCGCCGAAGTCCTCAAGACCTTCGCTCCAATCTACCCTCTCGACAAATCCGAAGCCGGCCTCGAAGCCCGCAAACTCGCCCAAGACCCCGATAGCGCAGCCCGCTACGTCCTAAAACCCCAACGCGAAGGCGGCGGAAACAACATCTACCGCAAAGCGATCCCACCATTCCTGAAAGACCTCCCAGAATCCCACTGGCCCGCCTACATCCTCATGGAAATGATCGAGCCACCCGCCCAATCCAACACCATTTTCCGCAACGGCGAATTGCAAAGTGGCGGGGTGATCTGCGAACTCGGCATCTACGGAGCCTGTATCTGGAGAGCCGACGCAGTTGACGGCAAAAGGGAAATCTTAGAAAACTTCGAGGCTGGGTACTTGCTCCGCACAAAAGGCGATCAGAGCGAAGAAGGTGGCGTGGCAGCAGGTTTCGGAGCGGTTGATAGCCCGTGCTTGGTGGACGTTTGAAGAAGGGTACACTATCTAGAAACCTGGTTGTTATGGCTGTTGTACAGGTTAGATGATTCGGAACGGGTATTGTGGCTTGCGCACATTTTGTCTGGTTCGGAGCGGAGACCGAGCAGCCGTTCAGTAGAATTCTGCGGGCGTGCTTGACTTGAGCCGGGGTTGTAGACCGAACCATCGTTCGAGAGACAGGTTCGCGGAGAAGGTTCAACGTTTTTGTAGACCTTTGGTAAACACTTCGCAGGCACGTTTTGAAGACGGTACGGGATCTAAGACACCAGCCACTCGGCTCCGTCTAGCTTCAGACTTGTTTTTGTTTCCTCTCGTGTAACCCAAGGAGACCCTTGTTTGTACCACAATCGGCTGATCACAGATTGCGTTGCAAATCTTTGCGCAATCTTGTTGAAGGACTAGATTTGGTCAATGCGTTGCCATGTGATATTGTGACTGATGTTTCAGATCCCAGAAGCACGCGGATGAACACAAGTTACACAACCCAAAAGCCTTGCTACGCGTGCTGTGATACGAAGAACTTAATCTATCAATCTACATCGTTCTCCCCAGCTGATGCGTGAACTCTTTGCAAAAGACTACCCAGTACAAGGTCTATGCATGCTTTGTGTCACTTCACATCCTTCACCACATCCCTAAACGTCCGCTCACCATGTTCACGGCACACCTGACTCAAGAATTTTGCGAAACGATCAATCGTCGCTTCTGCGGTGTCCGCGTCAACATACCCATTGTCGTAGGACATGCGAAGCTCGATGCCATCAGTCCCATTCCTAAAAGCTCTGCTGTTCAAGGCAAAGCCAGGCGGAAGTCGATCAGACAAATTCTGATCCATTTCCAATTGCGCATTCGATGAGCCGATTTTGTTGACAGTCGCTAAAGGCGCTGAAAGGGCACAATTCAACATCCAGACTTTATGTCGCTCCTCGTAAAGATTCGTGCCCGCAAAGCTGGCGTTGTCGGGTGCGAGCAGGGTGTCTGCGATTTGGTTCAAGGACTTTTGGAGTGTTAGGCCACTACTGATGTCGATATCTCGACGAACATGCGTGAGAGTTGGTCCAAGGATCGATTCAATGCCTTGGACAGGCGCGAGGCGTCCACTTTGGACCGTGTTGATTGTGACTTGAGCTTGATCAATGTGTTCTGCTGTCGCCTGGGCCCAAGCTAGATGCGTAGCCACGAACCACGGGCGGTCCGAAGGTAGTTCCTTCTCGAGCTTGACGGTTCTTGTCAATGGCTTCATCCTTTCCTTGTCGTATGGCATTGACGGCGGCCCAGTCAACTTGGTCTGCAAGCTGGAAAGTTTGACCGAATCAATCCATCGCGCAAATGCGCCGAAGGGTGGGCGGAGTGGACTGTTGCGCAAGTAATCAATATCTTTCAAGCCTGTCTCGAGCTCCTTGAAGATCAGCGAACGAGTCCACTCGTCCATGATCACATGTCCGAGTGTCAGAACAAATAGCGGCGTGCCTCCTTCGGTCGAACTGATGAAGCGGCATGCACGATCACCTAGTGGTATCGGTTGCCCTCTTAGCTTGCCTAGGTATGTCTTGACACAATGCACATCGACACAGTCAGAAGCGCCACGCGTGATGGCCTGATAGAATTGACCCTCAATACGAATTGTATGTGCTCGAAGTATGCCATGTCGGTGCCGAATCAGATTTATGACCTGTTTAACTTTCTCGAGATCGGCGGTCTCGCAGCGAAAGCCATACGAGTAGTTCCACGTTCCGCTTTCGAGATTCTCGGCGGCCATGTGAGACTGGAAAGGCGTCATTGGGTACGCATCCTCGACATCTTCAACTTTGATCGACAATGCCTTGGCACAGAGCGTGCGAGCGTCCTCGTCCACTGAAGCAAATTCGCCGTTTGCAAGAACATCGGTCGCCTTGCTTGTGTGAAAATCAGTAGCCATTTCAGCGAGCTCGTCGCGTGCGAAGATGCTCGCCAAACTCAATGTGTAATTCCTCGTCCTGGCCATGCCAGTCAAGCGCACAGCGAGACCTGAATCGCCGGATAGCACAGAGAACCTGTCGCAGTCTTTGATCTCTGATGCAGGAATGCGGAGGATGTCGCTCCACATCTTGCGAAGATCCTCAACCGCGCTCCCAGAATCGCTGTTGGAGGCAGGAGCCGCCCCAGTGTCTTTCTCGAGCATTTTCTTGGCAACAGTAAGACGTTAGAGTTTACCTGTTGCCGTTTTCGGAATGGCATCCACGAACCAGAGCGTCTTCGGCAGCTTGGTATTGGAGACCTTTTCCCTCAGCCAAGCGATCAATTCAGAGTCCGACAGATTTTGATCCTTCGCAAGAACGATTGCGGCGCCAATATCTTCTCCGTAAACTTCATCTGGCACAGCAAACGACACAGCTTCGGCAACTTTTTCATGCGAGACCAAGACATTATCGATCTCGACCGGGCTCAAGCTTTCGCCTCCCTTGTTTATCATCTCTTTCAAACGGCCTGTCAGAAACAGACAGCCATCGTTGTCGAAGAAGCCTTGATCGCCAGTTCTGAAATGGCCTGAGCTCGTGAAGGCCTTGGCATTGGCTTCTGGATTTCCCAAATATCGTAAGATGGTGGATTTACCTTCGATCGCAATCTCACCAGTTTGGTTACTGCTTAGAACCTTTCCATTATCATCGACGACGACAACGTCAACGTTAGGTGACGGATACCCGACCGAGCCAGCTTTGCGATCTCTGCCGAGTACTTGGGAGGCAATGTGATGTGCGTTCTCGGTCATAGCATATGCTTGTAGTACTGGAACACCGAACGCCTCTTCCAGTCGCTTGAGATCTTGCGGAGATAGCGCGGATGAGCATGACCGGATGAAACGCAGCTGAGTTTTGCAGGTCGGTCGGGTCAGACCCGAGGATCAAGTTTTGATGCGTAGGAGTTGCTGTCCACCAAGTCGCATTGTGATCTATGAATGTCTGCCAGAAGCCATCTGACACACTGTTGGCTGGAATCACTACGCCAGCACCGCATAGCAGTGGAGCAAGCAACCCGGCGACGATGCCATGAATGTGGAACAACGGCATCAGAAGCACTGTCCGGTCAGTATCCTCCAGTTTGTACGCCTCGATCACGTTGTGCGTGGAGGCGAGTAAATTGTCCAGCGTAAGCGGTACTCGTTTCGGTTTCCCTGTGGTTCCGGAAGTGTGCAATATGAGAGCTGTGTTGCCGTTCGCGTCCGAGGACGGCAGCGCTCCTTTTGCCGAGCTTACTTCTTTGACGCGCAATGATTTCTCCTCGTGATAACACTCCAGCCTCGCACATTGCAGGCCTTCTGTGGCCGACGTCAAAGCACTGTCTGATGACCAGGCCGCTGACGGCGCCACGATGAAACGCGCATTGGCATCTTTGAGGTAATACTCGTATTCGCTCGCCTTGAATTTTGGGTTAAGGGGAGCAATGGTAGCATCACACGCGAGTAGTGCCAGGAATACCAGAGCCGCGAGATACTCCGCATTGGACAAAACTCTCTCGCAACTGGACGACCTGATGATGCAGGGCACCAAATGAAAAAACGTTGTCTTGATCGTCACTTCCGATGAGTGCTGGCTTCTTTGGGTATTTCTTGCCCAGCTCCGACAAAAGAGCTCTTCCATGCTTGGAAAGCTGTGAACTCTTGAACAACGAGTGGGGTTTGCGAAGACCTTTAAACAGGTCCAGACAGTGCGCAGGACCATTGAAACAGACATTTCCAAGCGTGAAGAATTGGGTCATAGGTCGATGAATAATCGCCACATATAGGTCCGTCGCGAGCTACTGCCGGTAGGCAGAGCATTTGTGTTCAAAATTGCTCGAAGGGGGAAGTGCAGACGCTGTCGAGGTCTATTCGAACGCCATACCTGCGTAGCGCTGTCAACACTGCGCAATGAGGTCAGTCAAAGTTTTGACGTTCGCTTGGCAGCAACCGAGTCGTGTCCTGGTGAAGTGGCAACTGTCCAGTATACCGTGCACTCTGAACACTCGTGGATTCCGCTAAAGGTTTCTTGAACTCGGCTCAGCTTCTGCCAGCTACGCCGCTGATTTCGAGTTTGACTCTATGTGAAGAGTAGCCGTCAAGTCGTTGGTACTAGTTTGAGTTCAAGCCACGTCCAGAAAATGATCTTGGCCGATGACGAAGTTGTACGTTATGCGCAGCTAGAGACGTCTCTCGACCATAGTTGGATACCTCACGAGATCGTGTTGATCTTTGACGGCTTGCTCTGCAAAGCGGCTGTTTTCGAATGATTTATGGTAGGTTGTCAAGTATGGGCCGACAACTTACGCTATCCATCAGAATCTTGGCAGATTCAAGTATTATTATTTGGTTGGAGAACGTCCGAGGGGCCCGGTTCAATGTTCCTGCGACTCTGAGACATGCTTCGCGGGATATGGCTTGCGCCTCACGAGTGCTGGTCCGGCATTCTATTTCGGATCACGACGACAATACATTCTAAATCGTCAGCGGTGTTGCCTGTAGAGCAGGCGACCAGCAGATAGCTAGCAGTCGGCAAGAATGCGTGCTTGTGCTTGACCACCGCACTGGATCATATAATCGGAAAAGCAGGCACGATGCCAGCAGAGCCCAATCTACACGATATAGATGTCAGCTTGCTTCGCATGACCCAGGGTCCGAGACGCCGTTAAGCCATCAGCCTGGAGACAAAAGTGACTGCCTCTTCGTGGCCTGGGCCATTCAATGACCAGGTTTATGCCATCGCGCATGGCCTTGGATATGAGACCGATCGTCTCTCATGATAGGACGGATCACCCGTGGCGTGACCCGCGGCTGGTTGCTGGAGTAAAAGATGCTACGGGGGATCGGATGGCGAGTCGAGTATGTACATATGCTAGAAGACGACTCGGCGAGACACGATCGAGCACAACGCCCGTTGCATCGCAGCGAGACCGTGGGAGCTTGTTCGGTGGTTGTGCGTCAGCCTTCAGGTCCGCGATGCTGGCTGCGATCATGAGCTAATCTCAGAATGATGAGATGCAATGGCTTTCGCGGCATCGCGATGTGCTGCCCGCTGTGGAGCAATGAATGTTGGCGGAAGTGCTCAACCCAGCAAGGGTATCCTCGGCTAGCACGTGCTATGCGTGTTCGCTCGCTGTGCTTGGATGATCCGTTCTGGGAGTCGGCCAGGCGCGACGACGATCCACGTCTCGCGAGAGTGCAAGGATATTTGGCGAGGCGGGAGGACGCGGCCCATGTTATTGTATTCTCCGCCACGGAAAAGTCTAATATACCAGTGCTCAGGAGGGCGCGGAGGACTCGGTGGGCGCAGACCCTGAGACAGAGAGGCGGCGCGCGAAAAGATGCTGTGTCACAGCGAACGTGTGGGCGGATGCTGCGCTCGAGCAGACGTTGGCAACGGTTGGGCGAGGAAGTGCTGTTGTGACGCGACGAAGGCGTTGCAGGTTGGTGAGACCGCAGATCGTCCTTGGGTTCTCCAGACTTGCGCTGTGTGCGGAAACACGTGAACGCGTGCGAGGTGGCAGCTAGCTGCTTCCGGTTAGCAGACGGGCACTACCCTCCAGCGTAATTTCCATCTGCATAGGGCCAGCACTTCATTTCCTCGCCGACTCGCCGTGATTGACCAACAGTCGCGCTGTGCTGCTTCACACGCCCAGCCCAGATGACGCGACATTGGGCGGAGGGCGCGCGCGGTGGTCGAAATTGCCGCCGTCGCTTTCCCGCCGTCCGTCGATGCGCTGCTCCACCGGATGCGCAACCCGCGTCGATGCATCGGCGAGCCAGCGGTGCGAGACACGCCTGCGATGCGTCTGGACATCCAGATACCGACGGATGAGAACCGCGAAAGGTGGTTGGCCTGCAGCCGTGCCTGTTCGCGGAAGCGCAACCCTGCCATCCCCAAGCCAAGGCGTGCAGCCCGTGGTGCTGAGCATGGATATACCTGATTTCCTGTTCGGGTATGGAGTCTATTGAGGAGATCCGTCGTCTACATGGACATGACGCAGGATTGGCCGCCATTGGAAGCCAGACTCCCGCGATGGAACACCTCTGCCGTCCGACCCTCACGGCCTCTTTCGCCCCGTGAAGAAGAAGGTCCGCCGCGCGCCTCTTGAGCACTTTCAAACTACGCCTTCTCGCGTCCTGTGATCTGAACCACACACAACTGGGCGATCCTGGCGAGGAGCTCGTAGGCATTCGACCAGGTTGTCAGATCCAGGCGTGCTTCTCTTCTCACAGCTCCTCTTTGCTTGTCGCATACTCTTTTCCATATTCTTCATCACACAATTTCAACAGCGGTTTCAGACGTTTCTCCCTACCGGACGGCCTGTACCGACCACTGGCGACCGAACCACCTTTCGGCACGATCGTTTTGCTGTTGATATCTAGCTCCGAGGGTCACGGCGAGTGATGCAGGAAGCGTAGATAACTGAACCACTGCCACCTACTTGTTAGATCCCACGCCCATCATGCGGCTCCCTTTCGCAACGGTCACTCTCTTGTTCGCATTGTCATGCGCCGAAGAGCTTGGCGCCAGACCTCGACTGCGGCTTCGACAGGAAACCACAGCTACCGCGACAGACATTCAGACGAGCACGACCGTGGAAGACAGCTCACGAACGCCTGAACCGACGCAATCTCGAGAGACAGACAAGAACGAAGATGACACCGCCACGACGACCTCTGAAGACGCAGAAGTCGGCGATGCGACATCTGTGATCACTGCCAGACCAATTGAGACGTCCTTGACTACGAGCAATTCGAATCTCACTTACGCAAATGGAACCGACATCGATCCGAATGACCTTCCGATACAACCAGAACTAACCCCAGCCTTGGGCGTTGCCGGAGCCATCCTCATGTCAGCTGGCCTGGGACTAGGATTCGTGGGCATCAAACACAGACCAACGCAGACCTTTCTCAGCACATCACTGCTCATTGCGCTAGGTATCGAAGTTCTGATCGTATACCTCATGAGTCCCCCTATCTCCAAAGCCATACAGGGCGCTTATCTCATTGCTGGCGTGGTCGGCGGCTCAGCGCTGGGAGCTTTGGCGCTTATATTCAAGGAAGTCTCCGAGGGCTTTGGATGTCTTCTCGGAGGCTTCTCCCTGGCCATGTGGCTTCTGGTTTTGTCACCCGGAGGCCTTATCAAGAACAAGCCGGGCAAGATTATATTGATTGGACTTTTCTGCGCCGGATCATTCTCGCTATACATTAGTCGCTTCACGAGAGTATACGGTATCATAGCATGCACTTCATTCGCTGGTGCTTATGCTTTCATCCTTGGGATCGATTGCTTCAGCAGGGCTGGGCTCAAAGAGTTCTGGGTGTACATTTGGGGTAAGCGTCGCATTGCCCACTTGTGTTCTCAATGTACTGACCCCGCACAGATATTAACCCGGACGTCTTCCCTCCGTTTGTTGATTCATACCCCATCACCCGCGACATGCGGGCTGAAATTGGAGCTGTTATCGTATTAACCTGCTTCGGTGTGCTATCTCAGATCAAGATTTGGAAGATCGTGAAGGAGCAAAAGGCCAAGCGCGAAGCCGATCGCTTAGCAGAGCAAGAAGCCCGAGATGTTGAAGAGGCTGAAGTGGGCCGCGACATTGAAGCACAGGTCGCTCGAGAACGTGGGGATTGGGAGGGCCAGTACGAGGGCAAGAAGACTGCCGAAGCTCGCGTTGATTCGGTTGCTGAAAGCGAGAAGGATCTCGACATTGATGGGTCCGAGGTTCCTCCTCGGACGCTCGAGAAGCGGCTTTCTTCGGGACGGATGCCCTCGTTAATGACACGCAAATCGGCTGCAAGCCTGGACAGGTTGTCAGCCAGCAACAAAAGATCGTCAACGGCGCCCAGTTTGCCGCCTCTGGAGTTTGACTCGGAACACCCTGTGCCTGCCACCTCGCCAATGCACTCCCCACTTGCTTCTTCAGCTGGTACACCGGGTCTAGGAATAAGCCATGCCGGCAGTCGTGCAAGCAGTGCTCTGGATGTGCCAAGCAGTGAACAACGTACTCGCGAAATTCGTCTGTCGACGGCCTCGCTATCTGCACACCATGCAATGCAAGAGATCGAGACTCCATTCGAAGTCCAAGAAGATGACGTGGCTTCTTCGATCGCAGCCACGGCCGCAGAGGCCCCGGATATGGACGCTCTGTCGGTCCGGCTGTCCCGACCAGGATCATTGTACATGACCTGGTCGAACACAACGACACCAATGCAACAACAAGAATCCTTCGTGGAGGATGAGGACGATGAAGCGTTATGTCTGCACCGCAAGAGTACGCGTGGCTCACGACGAGGTTCTAGCCCGAGGATACCTACTACTCCCCATAGTGCACCTACCGGGGAAGGGTCATACTTTGCTGGTGCCACGATTCCTAAGGCAGAGTCACAAGAGGATTTGAAGGATCGGCTCCCAAAGAAATTGTCCAGGGCCGCTTCTACATACAGAACAAATGAATGGGCTAAGGAAGTTAGTCGGGCTGAGCCGGTTCCCCTCGAGGAGGTGGAAGAGCACACAAGTGATGCTGTGCAAGTGGAGATGGCAGATGCAGCGACTGCTGCAAGAGCGGAAGAGAACAACGCAGCTCCCCCGCCACCCCCTCCACCTCCAGCACCGCCAGCACCGAAGCCTGAGCCCGTCGCAAAGGTCACGCCGAAGGCCGATGTCACGGAAGCAGCAAGTAAGCGATTAAGTGTCGTGGCTTCGGCTAACACTCGTGTGCCGCAGCGTGAGGACGATGACTGGGATCTCCCACTGGCGAAGAGACTCAGCGGCATGAGCAGCACTACTGCACTCAACAATCTGTCTCCTCCAGCGAGAGCTCCCTCGCGGAACGCTTCGATGCTCAATCTCTCCGGTCAACGTCCGTCGTCGCCTGCTATACCTACTCGAGCCGACACCAGTAATGGACCGCAGTCTGCGAAGCGCTGGTCGCTTGGGCCGAGACACAGATCCAGCACTACAAATCTTCTTGATGCCAGGCAAGACCGTCTTGACGCACGCTTGACCACTACTTCTTTCATGACGGCAAACCCGCAAGCGCCCCCGGGCACCGCATCAACCTCTTCTGATCACACTTCAAAAGGCGGGTCGCAACCTAACACAAGCTCAAACACTTCGATCTCCGACACTGTCAGGGCCGCGGGCAATGAAATTGACGAAGAAGATATGACTTTAGCCGAGCGCAAGGCTCTTGTGAAGCGCCAGTCTTCTCTGGCACAATATAATGCGTCCGCAGCAGACCTCACGCAACACCGTCGCTTGTCAGTAATGGCTGAAATTCCAGCGAACCCGTGGCGGTCATCGATGGCTTTGCCGACAACAAACCGGAGAATGTCTAATCCTATCTACGACTCCCATCAGCCACAAGGGTACAGCAATCACGACGCCAGCAAACAAGCGATGAACTGGAGCCAGTGGCGCAACTCAGCTGTTCAAGTCGATCAGCAACGCGCGCCTGTGGTGACCACCGAGAATCAAATGGATATGCTGCGCGCAGCAAGAATGCAGGCCGAAGTGGAGAAGAAGATGAGAGACGATCACAAGCGCCAGATGCAGGCGCAAATGGACCAGCACATGCGCATGGGCGGCATGAACGACGCCCACCAAGCCGCCCTGCTGCGAATGCAAAGCCGAGTAAAGGAGTAGTCGAAACGAATTGTAATGATATGTGGCAAATGTGGCCATGGCGAAGAAGAGATGGAGCCTCAAAGGCACATGTTGAGAGACAACCGAGACTCGCAATTTGGCGGTCATATACGCTCACTGACGAAACACAATGTTTACAGTAATACAGAGAAAAATTTCCCTTTCGAGATGAAGAGGAGGCTATTTTGCATGCCGAAACAAGGTTATGCCAGAAATATGATACCCAAGTACCAAAAGCGGGTTTACTATGAGAACCATGAAGGTCCAGCATCAAGTTTTTGATTCGATGTAATATCTTCAAGTAGCTGGAGGGTCGACCATAGACCATACGTAGACGCAGCCATCTTTACTTTTTACTGAGAATGTGTCAAGTACCACTTTGAAAGCCTCTCCTCGTATGCATATCAGCCACTTTCCATTCGCAAGTAGCAACGCCACAAGCTTAGGCTGTACATAGTAAAAGGAGACCAGCGCGCGCCTCACAGCTGCATTGCTTCTTGATACCCACAAAGCCCTCCCCACCAGCCGGCCCTGCGAATCACAGTCAGGACTTCGCATCCCATGTACGAGCTGCGGGCCCCATTCATCTGCCATCTCCTCACATGACCGTAATATCGAGCGTGTTCCCGCCCTGGCCATAGCCCCAGTAGCAGTAGTCGCACATGGCTATTTCGGCGATCTAGTTGAAGCAAAGATCATTTCCTTCGAAGAAGAAAAGAAGAAAAAAAATCTCGTATCATTTGTACCCGCAAAGCATTTCTTTTCACCGCTTGTGTACCTTCTTTTTCAATTTGTGCGCAGGGAACTCTTTCTGATTTCGCGGTCGTGATCGTGAGCCTCGGAGTTTGGAGACGGCGCGGGCTTTGCGTGCTTCTTGCATACGTGCGATTTCGCGCTTGCTGCGCTTGGGTTTTCCGGACTCCTCGTCCACGTCCATTGTTGTGTCTTTTGTGCTCGTTTCGGGTTGTTTCTCTGTTGAGGTGGAGTCTTCTTGGTCGGCTTCTAGGGCGAGAGAGTCAGTATAGTGGTTTGAGAGATGAAGGGTCGGGCAAGAGAACTTACTGTTGTCTTCCATCACCAGCTCTTTGGGCGCCTGGGCGAGTGCCAGTAATTTTGCATTTTGTCGTTCGATGCGAGCGGTCTCTACAGGTCCGAAGACTTTTTTCTTCAGTGCCTGGTTGTTCTTTTTGATTGCGCTGGATCTCGAGCTTTTCCCCATCTTGTCGGGTGCGGGCGTGTGTCGTTCAATGGAATGGCAGTCCTGCACGAAGAACCGAGTCCCAAATTCGCGATGCGAGAAGCGCGCTAAGATAAGAGCACAGGGCGCGCCGGGGCGTAAGCGCGATGGCGGGTCACATGACGCATTCTCGAACATCAGAAGTCTCGCTCGTTTCTCCAGCAGCGTGTAGGACAAACGGGTGAGCTGGGCGTCGGCGAGGCGATTGCTGGCGCATGTGAAGTTGTACAGCTGGTCCAACGCCCTCACATGATAGCACAATCGTGGCCCGAGCCTGATTGAGCGCGCCTGCTGCATTATTGTCCAACGGCGGCTCGCTGCTTCAGCAATGTGCATCGGCAGCCTCGCAGCTTCTTCTTTTCTCCTAGGCCTGTGATCGTTGCCTGCCTCGCCACTGACAGCATTTCCTCAAGAGACCGCGATCTCAAGCTCCGAGGCCTCCATCACATTCCGCACGCCGCGAGACGGCCGGCATTTTCACGACTCGACACCGTTGAACCGACAAAGCGAGCGCGCACGATTCCTGCCTGATTCGAGTCCGGTGCGGCGACGGCAACGACGATAGAGACAGTGAGGGGAAATGGCAGCTTCTGGAGGTCATGTGCTTCACCAGCAGAAGAACTCGGTCGAAACACGCATCAAGACTCTGGTGAACAACGATCTGAAGGAGATATGTCGAGCATACAACTATCAAGTGTCGGGACAGAAATCAGCCTTACAGAAGCGCTGCACGGAAAGTGAGGATTGGCAGATCTACTTATGTGGACGTCCATACGTCCGACGGGCACAAGACGCTGACGAGGCTGCAGTTCTTGATACGATAGTGAGGGATGGTGATGTAGCTGCCTTCAGAGATCTGAACTACCGGGTCAACAACCACGGAAAGGCTCCGCCACCTCAACTTCAACAACACTACACGCAAAACAGCACAACCACCAACGGGTACGGATCTTTCCAGAGCGCGTCATCCACGATGTCGCGAAATCCACCGGTGCCGCCGCTCAATGGCACACACCGAGCGAGCGCGACGCGCATGTGTGAGTCTCAATGCCACTCCCAATATGCGACCATTCCATGCGCTGACACGCGCCGCAGGGTTCAAAACAAGCCCCTTCTACGAGGACCACGAAAATGTGTATCCTTTACAGGACTTGCCAGGTAAAACATATTTCTTTGTCCTTTGCTACTGAGCGCACTTACGATGGTGACTTACAGAACTTCGCGCAGAAATGCCACAGAACCGACACACTGTTCGAGGCACAATATCTCTCTCAGCCGATCAATCAGCTCGCATGAAGAGCGATCCGAGCCTGAAGCTCCTTCTCTACTGTGGCAAAGGGGCGAATCTTTACAGCGAGGTGCACGTCGAATTTCCCAGGGAGCTGGAAGTCAAAATCAACAGCGACGACGTCAAGGCGAATTTTAAAGGCTTGAAAAACAAGCCAGGCACGACGAAACCGGCAGACATCACCGATAAGATCAGAAAGAACCCGGGATATCAAAATCAGCTGTCGATCACCTACGCACTAACCAAGGAGCGCTTTCACATCGGCGTTTACCTGGTGAGGTATGTGTCCTCAGCGACCTTGACACAGCGGATCAAGGAAGGTCGCCATGGCGGCGGTATCATCTCGAAAGAGCAGGCAATCCGAGAAATCACAAAAGCGAACGATGATGAAGACATCGTGCTGTCTTCAGAAGTGATGTCCCTCAAAGATCCAGTGTCAACGATGCGGATATCAATGCCGGTCCGCTCCACTGTTTGCAGCCATCGGCAGTGCTTCGACGGCAGCATGTTCCTACAGATGCAGGAGCAAGCCCCCCAATGGCTCTGCCCGACCTGCAACAAGAGCATTTCATACATGTCTCTGTGTATCGACAAGTACTTCGAGGAAATTCTGCAGAAAACACCTTCAACCATTGAGAAAATTACCGTGGAACCAAACGGGCAGTGGCATATCATCAAGGAAGAGGAGGCACAGCCCGCTGGCCACTCAAGTCGAGGCAATCGCGCAACATACGACGACGACTTTGACGATGACGAAGATTTCCAGATCGTGGAAAATCCTGCGTCGAAGACGAGGCCTACGAATGGCGTCCCTCTGGGGAACTCAAGTACCACCTCACTTCTGTCACCAGCAGCTGGCGCAGGCTACGCTATGACGCCGCCCCTCTCATCACGTGGACCCTCGGTTGCACCATCGACCTCATCGACGCAGATCGGCTCCAAACGCGCGGCCAGCTCTGTGATCGATTTGACCTTGTCCGACGACGACGAACCTCCACGACCCGCGAAGCGGCAGTCCACGAACACGAGTACGCAACCAGGCCTTACCTCCCTCACTTCCCAGCCCTATCCCACTCCGACGTCCCTTCCCGATCCCCGTTACGCCTCGTATACCTCTGGCCAAAGCAATTCCACTGACGCGTTTAGGGCGTCAGTCAATGCGACAAGACCAGGCAGCAGCCACGGCTGGAGTGGTGCGTCCTCGGAACAGTTCGGCAGCGCTCAATACATGAGTCGCGATCACGCCAGCGGATCAGGCTCTCCTTTCCGCGCGGGCAGCAGTCAGAGCCCTTCATTTCCGACCAACAACTGGGGGAACTATTCTAGACCAGCATCTACTACTATGGGCTCGAGTAGTGGGCAAGGGTTTGCCTCGTTTGCAATACGACCGCCCTCTGGACTGATGAATGGCTCTGGAAGTACAGGAAGTAGCCCCAACGCATCAACGGCACAGCAGAACAACCCCATCCGGTTACCGTCGATGAACCCCAACCCTCCCAATGGGTACAGTAACACATCTTGGCGAAGTGGCTCGCATAGCAGTTATTCGCAAAGTCCGAATGGTTAGTATACAGGGCTGGACGGATTGCCGCATCACAGCGGCCACTGTAGGACTGGGAGTTGCAGATGCTGGTGCAATCTTGGTGCTAAGCAGGTCAGCCGACCTGACGACGGCGAGCGCTGTGATACGAATTAGAAGAAGGGCAAAAAGCCTTTCCTTTTGGCAGTACAGCACGTCTGCTATATGATGCTGACGGATGATGAGGTTTCGTGAGGAAGCTCTGATGATACTTTGTGCCTCACGCTTAGTAGGTAACGGTATTGCAAATTCGGGCCACGCTCTTTCTCGTCTTGTTCCCTCATACTTACCATTCCGACGAGACCATGCTCGGCTGACACATGAATACCATCGATCCGATACAGCTGAGAAGTGAGGACTGAAGCTCATTATATTACCATCGCTTATCACAACGCCCGCACTCGACACAGCACATCTCTCTGTCTGCTCCTTGCTGACCTTGAAGGAAACACCCGAGGCAATCGCGGCTGAATCTATTGCGTCGGCTTCTGCTTACTCTTCCTGCGACGCACTATATTCACCACTCTATCAAGCCACCGCTCGATACTCGCGAAATCCCTTCGCCTTCTCCTGCGCCTGCTGTCAGCTGGGACGTTTGCGAGGGCGGATGCGGCTGCTACGGAGGCTTCGTCGTGGTCTTGTCTCCTTTGTGCCTCTGTCTGAGTGCTGGCATCGGTAAAATTGTTGGCCTGCGTCGTTGCCACGCGGCGGGAATCTGGGACGGGAGTTATCTCGTCATCATTCGCCTGTTCTTGGTTGATTGCCAAATTCGCTGCTGTCAGTGGACTTGTAACTGGCTCTGGCATAGATCCGGGAGTCGCTGTGGGAGCTGCTGTACTTGCCGTTGAAGCTGGAACATTTTCTTGTTGGGCGGCTGTTGGCTCTCTGAGATTCTCTTGAGCTGATTTTCGCACAGTGGTCTTATCAGATTCATCGCTAGAATCTGAGCTGCATTCTGGACAATTGTGGAAACCATGTCTCTGGCAACCGTCAACGATGCGGTCGTTTTGGAAAAATTGCCATGGGATTGGTGCTGAGGGCCTTCGATTTCGACAGTTACATAGGTGGTCTGAAGGATGGTGGCATTCCATGGACCATGATCTGCGGACGGGCATGATGTTTCGGAAGTTGATCGGAAAGAGACAGGCTAAGGATTGCCATCTGCTGGTCGATGTCACGCGAGTGTTATCTCCTGGTACTGAATGTTTGCTGTATGATCGATAAAGATTGTGGATGATACGCCAGATCGATGATCCGGTCATTGGTGCTGCACCGAGTAAGCTTCATGGCCACTGTGGAAATGCTCCTGCTGCGGTGAATGGTGAGAATGACGGCTCTCGACAGTGGACCGCTCGACTATGGCCATCGGGATATAGACATGTCAAAATCGTGCAAGGAATTCAAAACGCAGGAAGTGCGCCTGGTTGGGTGTCGCCTATACGCTGATTTCGTCCAGTCCTACGCCTGCCTTCCATTCCGTATCACAAGTCTTCTCAAGCTTGCAGTAAACGTTCATCTACCGCCGCTTCCCTTGCCTGACCTTCGGGAACTCTAGCGGTACTACGAGTCTAGCGATCCTAGTCGCAGCTGCTTGCGCTTTGGTCATGCCCATCCTCACTCGTTCTGCCTCGCTAGGCTTCTTCACCTTCGCTCCCAGCTCATTGAAGTAGGACGTCAACTCCTTCATATCGGTCTTCAGATCGTCCTTCAAGTGCCAGATGTCGCAGACCCAGTTGTCCACAAACATAGCGAGCGCGCAGATGTGAGTGGCGAGCCTGTCCTGCTGCCATTTGCCGAGCTCCTGTCCCGAATCATTTGCAAACCGCCTGCGAACGCTATCCACGAGCTCAGACGGCCACCTGCTGGGTGGTAGCTTCTTCTGCAGTATTTCTTTTTTGGGCACCTTCTTCCCAGCTCTTCCGGCTGCAGACAACGAATCTCGAAATTCGAGCAAAAGTGTGAGGTATTTCAGTGCCTTGAACCGTGGCGAATCGCCTTCTTGCTTTGCCAGGAACCCAAACCGTGATACTGGGAATTGGTGCTTGAAGCCAATCTTGGTGTCGTCGTCTGCCGCTGCTTTCCAATCTGCCGTCTTAACCAGACGAGCATCGTTTGGAGGTATGAGGGTGTCGAATGAGTAGACCTTCTCGGCGTTCTCTGCTGCAAGGTTTGGCCATGGTATCGGCTTCGCCCGTAGAGCAGCCTCGTCTTGCTCTTGCGCAGTGAGTTTCGAGGCAAGACCAGCAGTCGTTTCTGTTACCGTGTGTTAGCAAGTCCCGATTTTAAGAGACTCATACCATGAGAATGTTGGCATTGCACAAGATAGCAAAGCCGCTGCCGGCGCATATAGGCATCGCATCAACTTACCTCCGACGGTCTCTAAGATGGCATTTTGCACATCATTCGATTTGCTCGTATCGCTCGTAAGTGCGTTCGTGCTCTTGCTGGCAATAGCCTTCTTCGCTTTCTTCGTGCCAAACTCCTGCCCGAGTGCCTCTCTTTGCTGGCCCATTGTCTTGTTCTTGCGCTCCTCCACCTCCCTCGCTTCCGCTCTTAGTGTGCTCCGGAGATGAAGGTGATGAGCTGGAGCCAGCTGCAGAGTCTGCTTCGCGGGATCGTAGATGGCGACATAGTGGCTGAGTTGGTCGTCTATGGGACTCGGCACTGCGGTGTGATCTAATCGTGGATGCTGCGAGGATTGGAGGAGCAGATCGTGTGTCGATGGCTTGATGGAGCTTTTCTCCGCCTTCTTCGAGCTCTTCCGAGGCTTCGAGTAGGGCTTGAAGGGTACTTTGGGTGCATTCACGCCAGAAGTGCTTAGCAGAACTGGGTGTAGGCCGCTGTCTTCTTCCGGATGTATGACCTTGATATTGCCATCGCGTGCCACCTTTTTGTTCGGCATTTCCACCTCATTGCTCTGACGCTTTCTCTTCTTTTCTGATTTTTCTCCCATAGCTGCTGGCGGTAGTGGATCGAAGTCGAGGTTGTGAATTGGTTCAAGATGTTCCGTCCACAATTTTTGCCAAAGCAAAGCGCGATCTGCAACAAGGTTCGCGCTAAACAGGGGTCCTCTCCCACGCTTCGGGCACGTCGTCACTGTCGCGTCCCAAATCATGGCAGCCGCGCGACCAGAACGTCGTCTCCCCGAAAGAGCATCATGGCACAACATCCTGCTTTTCTCTCCGTCTACCGGTGCTCACTTGACATCAGATAAATCCTCTGCGTCTTCTCTTGATCAAAACGTGCCATTGCGGCGTCTTCCACCACGGCTTCGTCAGGCTCCGATCGAGAGCATAGCGGACCGCGAAAGCTAGAGATCCGATCAAGGCCAAATAGATCCAATACCACTACGATGACCGACCAACTCAAGGGAGCTCACGCCAGTGCTCAGGAAAAGGCTTCGAATGCCACAGAGGGCACGCCCGTCAATAGCATTCAGAAGAAAGCAGAAGCAGGAACGGACAAGGTTCTGAGCACGGTAGATGGGCTGGCGAGCAAGATATTTGCAAAGGGCAAGAGTGTGATAGATGGCATATTCTCACCTGAGAAGCGTGCGGCTTTCATCGCTAGGCTTCAGGACTGCATGCTCCGAAATCCCAAGTTGTCGGTAAGTCATTCTACCTAGCCATCGTAGGGTCTAGTCCATGGCTGACTGAGAACATAGGCTTTCCTTGGTATGAATCTCGCCTTGACTGGCATACCTTTGGGTCTCTTCGTCCTTTTCAGCTTGTCAGTGTTCATCTTCGCGCTGGTCGTGGCCCTCATCGTTGGCTTGCTCGCGGCAGTCCTTTTCACAGTGTTCATGGTCGGCATCGCATTGTTCTTCGTGCTGCCTACAGTGATGTTCACCACCGGAGCTGCATGTTTCCTATTCCTGTGGGGTCTTGGAGGTTACTACATCCTCAAATGGGCCAACGGAGACAGCAAAGGCGAACCGAAACAGGCACCTGCTGGAGAAGCTATTGGGGACAAACTTGACAGACTTACCGGCGGACGATTAAGTGGTTTCATGGACAGTGCTCGATCGCAAAACGCGAAGAAGGACATATCTGGCTACAATGACCAGCACACCAAGCCTACCGCCCCTTCGAAAGCTCATAAGGGCCAGGATTTACAAAAGCAGATCACGGAGGCGACTACCACAGCCACAGAGGCGAACGACACAGTATCCAACGCAGCGACGCCAGTGGCTTATGCTAAAGGCGGGCTGAAAGGCTCTACTGATCTGGGGATCTAGTGTGTCTGAGTCTGGCTAAAGGAGACAATATTAGTACGTTGATGATAGCTCTTGAGCGACTGCAATGGCTAAATGTAAAGTTATTGAAGTACGTACCAGTGACAACGCAGAGCGTCTACAAAACTGCAAGTGGCCGAATTTCCACGCCTTGTGGTCCTTCCCGTCCAAACACCAGTGCCTTGAGTAATAGAGGAGACACGTTGCCGTGATCTTCAAAATTCAGCGTGGCCATTCACAGCGCAACAAAGCAGGCGCCAATCACTATTCACAGCAGTTGTGAATACAGCTCAAGTGACTTAGAAACAGAGAGAACCCTTCATACTCGCCCCTTGTTACCACTTTCGACATATTTTGTAACAAAACACTGCACCCGCTCATCTCGCAAGTGTTGACGTGCATCAATATCAACGCTCGACATGCCTCCCATCGGCCGACGCGTCACTCCATCAAGTCTCGCCATCTCCGCTCTAAACCTCTACAACAACCACATCGGCAGATCCGGCCACGACCAAATCTACAAGACTGCAATTCAAGAAGCCGTCATTCGAACCTGCGAAGCTCCGATCTCTGCTGGAAAAGAAAGCACGGCTCTCCTCGATCTTCAAGTAGAACTGGCAGCAGCCGAGCTGGCTGGTGTGGAACTTGGAAGACTTGTGCCAGGTACTAGATCGAGTACTGTCGGAAAGGAAGTATTCGAGGATACATTGCGTTTGGCTCAGGCGTCGAATCGGAGAGGTAGCACGTGGTTTGTGTCGAAGGATGTGAAATAAGCGGCGAGTCTATGGCTTGAGCTCTGGAAGTGAGAGATTGAAGAGATGGCCTCGTTCGTGATTTACTCACCGAGCTCATCCATCAGGTTCAGAAAGTAGGTCTGCTTCAAGCTCCGTCTGCAACCGAGCAACTGCCTTGCCCAACTACTGGGGCAGCGCAACTCGCCGCTTTGGAGAACTGGAATTTACGGATCACACATAGCGTACACTGTCGGTAACTTCTGGTGAATTCTGTGAGTTATAATCAATGACAATTCGCTATTCTATTTGGGGGGTATCTTGGGTTCATGCAATTTCTCTGAATGGAGAAAGTCTGTACAATTGCAATACAAGAAGGACACGCAAGCGCCACAATCTATCGCCAGCCTCTTGCAGAGCCAGACCGAGGGGATGCAATGTGCAAGGCTCAGTGCTATTGCGCCGCGGCTTTGAGACGGTCCAGCACGCCTTTCAACTTCTCCGTGAAAGCACTCCATATATCACCACCTTCTTCGCCGCCAAATGTCAATTTGTCGACTCTACGGTGATGCTCAATGAACTCGTCCACAGCTTCGACGAGGTTATCGAGGTTCTTGCGTGGCAGGTTGTCGGCGATAATCGACTTGGCATCACGGTTCCGGCAGAGTATGGCAAGAACAACAGCCAGGTATCCGTACGCTACGTTTGCTGCAGTCTCTTCTTCCGTCTCGGCCTCACCCAATCTCTTCTGCCCAATGGTAAAAGCGTGCGTCAATTCAATGAGTAGTGGCTGAGTGTCTGAAGCTGCAGCACTTTGTCGAGCAGCTTCGGCGTGCTCTGTCATGTTGACCATGACGCCCATTTCGAGGACGAGCAGATCCAGATCGATAGCTTGCACTTGCGATTCAATGTTCCGGAAGCCATTGCCGATAGCACTGAACAAGCAGCGCACAAGTGGGAATTTGGCCAATTGCTTACAGCCCCTGATATTATCATGGGTGAGGCTGAGGCACAATCGCAGAGCCAGAAATCGCAGGTGTTTGAGGCTTTCGCTGCCCAAGACCGGCATGACAAGCAGCTCGCCAAGACGCTGCAAGACTTCCGTGGGCCATGCAACAGGCGTACCCAACGACGCAAGACGCTCCAGAGCAGACACCGAAAGATTGACACCCGCTGGAGCCTCGTCACGGCGGACTGCCGTCAACTCATGCTGCGAGAACAGAATCGCCGACAGTTCGTGCCGCCCTGCCAGTTCCGAGCGATCACCAGAGCGTCGCAGCTTGCCGACCAGACTGTCTAACGCTTTCAGGGCAACGATGCGAGGCGTGACCAGAACAGGCTTCAGCTCGTCCCAGAAAGTATCGTGTGAGCTGAGCTTGTCGACAAAATCAACAAAAAGCGTCTGTGCTGATTTGGACATGTTGTACTTTCGATCCTTCACGAGTTTCTTCGCATCGGTATCGTTCTCCAGCAGTTTCGTCAGCCATACCAGGGCATTATTCTCTTTGCACGACTGCGCAACATGATCCGGAGAATCGTCTCGAAGCATCGCAGCAGAAGCCACGGCAAGCACGAAGTTCGCAATATCATCTGACGGGCCGTTCAACTCTGCCAACAGCTTCTGCTCAAAGCCTTGTCTAAAGAACTTCTCCACAAACGCCTTGCTGCCCATAAGCTTTTTGGTAAGCTCAATCAGTGCGCTTCGTCGACGACTCCGCGCAGAGTTGTCATGAGCTGCGATGTCATCCAACATACCAGAAGTCTCGTCCAGAAATCGCTGGTTGCCGCCAGCCGCTCGTAGTTCATGCACAGTGCGCAGCCTCCCACCATCGTCATCGTCATCGCTATCTGGGAATTCGAACGCAGACTGCTGTGAAGCCGAGTTGGACTTTTGACTCTTTCTCGAAATGACTGGCGTTGATCGTTCGGGTAAACTCAGCATCAATCCGTCCTCGAAGCTATCCTCCGGAAGATATGATCGCATGCGGGAGTACGTGATCTTAGGTCCACTGTCGAATGCCACAGTCGTCTGGCTTTGACTTTGTGATTGGCTATTTGCGATGTCGTCGTCTCCGGGTCCACTGCTGCTCGTATCCATATTATCATCATCTGACTCATCCTCATCACTACTGGAATATTCCGTCTCTGAACCTGGTGCGGATGCTCTCAACTGGTCAACAAGTCTCGTGCGTTGGCGAGGGGGACCGATGTCAGAGCTAGATTTTGCCAACAATCGAGGAGCAGCCGGCCTTGAAGGAGCAGTACGTCGCGTGCTCTGCAGTGTGAGTTGTTGCATGGGAAGCACGCTTGGAGAACTGGAGGGAGCCTCATCAGACAGCAGATCCTTCCACATCTGATCTTGCTTTGGGGTCTTCATGGTTTTCTTGGCCAATGGATCTGATCCAGCGGGTTTCTGCGGAGTTGATGGCCGACTCAGGGAATTGGTGGGCGACCGGCTGCTGTCTTCAGTGGTATCCGTATCGTTCAGAAGCATTTCAGTCAGCCGCGCAGGCGCGGAGGTCATCGTACGCGGTGACGCACGTGCCAACGATGTGAGTTTCCCGCGTCGATTCGACTGCTGAATCTGCTTTCGTGGTGCTGTCTTCGGCTTAGGCAGGACAGTATCATCTGCGCTTGATTGAGGGAACGCATAGACGTCGCCTCCATCTTTCGTGGTGTGTTCCTTAGCACGCGCCGGCACCTCACACTTTAGCATGTCTTGCATTTCCTGATCTTCAGGTTCTGGAACGTGTTGGGACTTGATGCGTTTCGGCGGCTTTGGATTCGAATCGGTACTGCTCTGATCCGTGCGCTTATGGTTTGCGCGTCTCGCCTTCAACCTCTCAATAGCACTTCCGCTACCAGGACTAACAAGTTTCTGCGGCGATGGCAGCCCGGCACTCTGCGATGAATCGTTTTGAAGCTCAACCCCACTCTCTTGCGTTGGACTGTGATAAACATCCTGAGAACGAGCCTGTGAAAGCTTCGTCTTCTGGCTGGGAGCGGCACTCTTTGACGTATCCGCGCTGACAGCTTTCTTCTTTTCCCACGGGGCTAATGGGGCCTCTCGCTCCTCCACAATGTTAACGATCCGCAGCCTTGCCGTTCTCTTAGGCGGAGAGTGACGCGTGAAGCTGTTGCCCACTTCCTCGTCCGAGGACGGCACATCCCAATCATCCTGCTTATTCTTGCGCGTTTTTGCTAGCGCTGGCAAACGACCTCTATCGCGCTCATGCTTCTCAACACGGTAGGTCTCCTTCACTGTCGCTCGCGGGCGTTCGATCGGAGGGGACTTGACGGGCGACTGGATGCGTTGAACGACGACCTTTGGGTGAGAAACAACATTCGCGACGGAAGCCAGTTCGTCTGCATCGTCGTCGAAACCATTGACGTTCCACGCGTTCGCATTGCGAGATGCCTTGCCGTAGGTGGTTTGTTTGCGCCGGCGCGCGTGGGTTATCGTCGAGGCTGTTGCCATGATGTTGCTATGTCCAAATATCTAGCCAGGTAGACGAGGCTTGTCGAGATGAAGTTGGCTATGTTGTTGGTACCATGGTCCAGACGATTTCCACTTTTTAGTCCAGATGATTTCCGGCTTGAAAGTTGGCATGCGACAAGTGGTGCAGCTCCCTTTGTGCGGACTGCATGTGCAGTCTCACTTCGGCATCGTGATCGCGTGGGTGCTCACATTCAATTGTCGAGCAGGTGGGTTTGGCGGAGGAGTGTGACAGATGAAGTGAAGGGAATAGGAACGTCAGTGGCAGCGCGGTCGGCGGACTGGAGGCACATGCATGTCACAACAACAACTCGGATCAACTTTCGGATCAACCTGGACCCTGCCGAGCCTGACTTCATCCGAGCGGAAGGGGCAGGCGCGGGCGGAGATGGCCGTGAAGTTTGATAGGGCAGCACGCGACAGCTCTAGACTTCTTCTTCGCCGCTACTTCAATATTCCTTCAGTATGTAGCCTCGCCTGCGAGAGGGAGTCCTGGGAGTCGTTCCGGCTCCGTCCTGATACTCAACACTCAGCTTACTTGCCCGTTCGACACAGACGCCTACCTTCGACCGCACTGAAGAACTCGATCAAATCTTCACAATGGCTTCCTCCGGTACTGCGTCTCCAATAATCAGAGGCCCAAGCCAACAGCTTGGCCCGACGTACAGAGCTGCAGAGCAGAAGCCAACGGCGACGGTGTCGACGGTCCCGAAAATCAACAGTCTGCATATCTTGCCTCAGACGCCGCAACTTATTGCACTTCTCACGTAAGGCCGAGACCCCCACGTTTGATGGAACGGATATTGTGCTGAAAGTAGGTCAGGATGCTCCGAGATGTCAACACAGGGCGTGCAGACTTCATCTTCCACTCGAACAGGATTAGTCGACTATTGGTCGAAGAAGCTCTCAATCATTTGCCAGTCCTGCCCCATGCTGTCACGACTCCAGTGCAAGACCGCACGTATGATGGCGTCAAATTCGAGGGAAAGATCTGTGGTGTTTCGATCATGCGTGCAGGTGAAGCCATGGAGCAAGCGCTTCGCGAATGCTGTAGATCAGTCCGCATTGGAAAGATTCTTATTCAGCGTGACGAAGAGACTTCCAAGCCCCGCTTGTTCTACGACAAGCTGCCAGAGGACATCAAGGATCGATGGGTCCTCCTTCTTGATCCAATGCTGGCCACCGGAGGCAGTGCGCTGATGGCTGTCGATGTCTTGCTGAGCAAAGGTGTACCTGAGGAGAGGATCCTCTTCCTCAACCTCATCGCCAGCCCGGAAGGTGCCAAGAATTTTGCGGACAAGTACCCGAAGCTCAGGGTTGTCACTGCTTTCGTTGATCAAGGGTTAAATGAGAAGAAGTATGATAATAAATCCCTTTTCATTGAGCTCCTTGCTAACGATTGCAATTTTAGCTACATTGTGCCAGGTCTCGGCGACTTCGGTGACAGGTTCTACACTCTATAGCGTGCGGATAATCTTGAGTCCAGTCAACAGTCAACGAGGCTTCCAGTTTGAACGAAGCACGGCTCAAGCTCCACTCTCATATGGAGCCTGTGGAAAGCTTTTCTCGATTCACGTCTTCTCATTCTACAATCTGGTGCAAGCCTTGATGGTACTCTTTCTGTCGAATATGAGTCGTCAAACTTACCTTGTAGTCGATGACTGCGAAAGTCATCGTGCTTGAAGGCGATCCGGCGTTGGCACTAGGAACAAATTTTCTTGAATTGATTGTTCAACCCCTTTGACTGCAAGGGCAAGGGCAAGGACCAAGCAACGATTTCGGTCTATTTTGCCCGAGCACGAATGCATCAATACTGCCGGCGCAGTATGCCGAGAAACATATAGTCAAGCCCCTGCAAAGTCTGCAGCCGTTTGATCCGTCTGCATCGCTATTTGTCATTATTAGGACTCTAGTCTTTCTCTCATCATTGGTTGTGTTTCTCTTACAGAGGAGTGCTTCAATACAGGAGCAATTAAAGCAAGGGAAGAGGAGCGGTGTATCTGTAGACTTCGATGCCTGGTCAAGGCCAGTCCATGCTTGGACACGAACAGTTCAGGGTCGCTCAGGAATCCTCGTTCGGTCTCCCAGCTGTGCAGACGCTATTTGTGGCTACAAGCAGAGGTTTCCTTAGAAACGCTGCTTTGCTTTCGCTGGAGAGATGCTTCACACGGCCTTCGAGATAACAAAATCGCCTTCATCCGACCTGGGAGCTGGCGAAGTACATGCTTGTTGACGGTTGAACCTCTGAGGCTTGTCGCCTTACATATTAACGAGCCGCAATCGTAACCGTGGATACCTCTGAATGCAACTACCTTTGAGTGCAAACGCAGGTCGCTAAGCCAACCAGCAAAACTTTTCATGGATCGAGAGCCAATCTAGTTAGGCGATTGCACTCAGAGGTCGTTGCATTCAGAGGTGTCCGCGGCTACCCGTGATATCCAATTGACCGTTGGGAAGACGACCTGGTCGGATCAGCTTCAACGCATATGTGGGCCTTAGCTTCAGAGTGCGCAATGACTACCGAGTAAGACTGATCTCGCAAGCGGGCCTTCGGAGATCACGCGCGAGTACCAACTCGGACTACAACAGGGACGTGGAAGCTTGGACACGTACGGCTGTATGGGCTCCCACGGACAGTGCATGATTGCACTGCAATGAGAATTGACGTTAAAGCCCGCTGTTTACTACAGTACACGTCCAGGGTGAGCTGGATCGCGTGCGGCAAGACGCTGCCACACTATCTTCTCGCCCTGGTTCAGACGGGCGAAGTCTCTGATATGGACTCACATCCAAGCTCTTATATCTATTGAGCAGGTTCTCGGCGCACAGTTCGAAAGTTCTAAGTAAGTAGTCAGTAATCAAATCGTAGTTCGCATCCTGACATCGCCGTCCTGAGGTAGTGATGCCATAGCCTAGCATGTCAATCCCGATTCCCAAGGAACCGCTCATCGGATGAAAGTCTCTCCCTGATAGGCCTGTATCTTCGTTGTGGCTATGAACTCGGTATTCTCCCCGATGTCGACAATTTGATACGAGATGTGAGGCTTGGAACCGGGCAAATATCGTACTTAGGACTGGCGCACTTGCGCCCATGTTGCGTCCTGGGCGCCCAGTCCTCTAAGTTCATGCGATGGAGCAGAGACCACTGTTGGAAATGAGCGACTCAGCCAACGTGACACCATCTCACATTGATGGACATTGTGCGTCTCCGGACCAAACAAAGTGGAAGAATTGATGAAGCAAGCACATTAAGACTTGAGGTGGTGGTCGGCATTTGTGAATTGTCGTACGCCGCCAAGGCTCGTCGCTGACTCGCTGTGTCAAACTCACTCCAGAATCTGGCCAGACCTCCAATCCTAGCACAACGGCCTGAAACCAGCACCACTCGCGCTCACTCAAGCAGTCTCAAGATCAGTCAACACCGCTTACAGCTCACTGCTCACCCAGAAGCGACGAATGTTCCAAGCCTTGGGTAGCGCATTGGAGTGCCGCGGCAAAGCTGAAACGGGCAGTGCGAACGTACACAGCAGCAGCTTCCCAGGATACAGGCCAAACATCGACGCCCGCCCAGTGGCTAAGAAGTAACCTTATATATAGCCTCACAGTAGCGGGGTCGAGCTCTCGCCAACATTGGCCAATCTCAGAACTTCCCCGGGCAGTTCGATATCCGGACAACGATGGCGTGGCGGCAGGGGCTTGGTAGCGTCTTGGACCAGTAAGATGAGCTTCGTCCGCATCCGTGGCGCCATGACGATTAGAGTGGAATGTGGAAGGCAGTGAAAAGAGGAGGAGCTGACGGCCGAGACCTTCCTGGGGCGGCGGCTCTGAAGACAGGTATAAGTAGCCCATTGGAACTTGCTCAAACTCCCGCAGCTTAGTCAAATCATCTTACTCACCTCACCTATCATAACCCGATTTTTACTCGAAATGTTGTCCAAGATTACCCTGGCATCTGCATTGGCCCTTGCTGGCTCTGCTGCTGCGCAGACTGTACACGAAGTTCGTGTTGTTGAGGGATCTTTGGCATTCGAGCCTACTTCGATCTCAGACGTCGCAGAGGGCGACAGCATCCGCGTAACATTCGACCCGAACATTCCACACAATGCTATTTCCGGATCATGGGACAGCCCTTGCCAGTACAATAGCGACGCGAATGTCGACTCTGGCGTTCTCACTGCCAGCGATGGCGTTTTTGTTTTCCAAGTGAACTCCACCGACCCTGCAGTGTACTACTGCTCAGTCGGCTCTCATTGCCAGGCTGGCATGGCCTTTGTCATCAACCCAAGGCAAGTTCTCACATCAATTTCTGGATGACACCTATAGGACAGACAATTGACATATAATTCAGCGGAGAGAACACCATCGAGAGCTACGTCTCGAGTGCTGAAGGAACCTCCTCTGGCCAGCCCACTGGAGACGCTCCTTCCGGGGGAGTCGTCCAAGCTGCCGATGCACCAGTAGGCGGCGATGAGGACACCTCAAGCGCAGAGCCAACCATGCCCGAGACTAGCAGCGCTTCGATGCCTGCCAACACCAACGAGCCATCCGCGACTGAGAGCATGGCTTCAACAACAGAAGCGATGCCCGAAGCTACCGAGACACCTGGTAGCGCTGCCCCTGGCCTCAACTCAGGTTTCGCCATGGCTGGCGCCCTCGTTGCAGGTGCCGCAGCTTTCGCCTTGTAGGGATCTACTTGAGCTGAGATGAAATCGATGCAACAAGCAAAAGCAAGGACATGAATTAATACGACTGTGTATATCAATTCAGTGTACATATTTTGTAAGCAGCCGCGAAACTGCACAACAGAGTACTTCCACTATCCTCCGGTTCAATACCCCTTGCCCTTGCAATTCTTGCGAGTAACCGTAGCCTTTGCAGTCTTCGTCACAGTAACATAAACAGTTTTCTTGAGGTACAGAGTAGTGCATTCACCCTTCTTGCGGCTCGTGCTCGTTGTTGTCACCGTCTTGCTAGTCTTCAGAGTCGACGTCGTTGTCGAAAGCTCGGTAGTCTTGGCTGTCGTTGTCTCCGTCACTTCAATGTACATGGTAAGGGTGCTTGTTCCGCCTGCAGGAGGAGTCTCAGTCTCGGTCTCGGTGGCAGTAACAAATGTAGTCTCGAATCTGGTTCGATCAGGATCGGCTGGGGGAGTGACAGTGGAAGTCGTCGGTTCGGGAGGATATGTGAAATCAGGGTTACCGCCGTCGCGGGCAGCAATGATTCCTCTCTTGTTGTACGAGTTTTTGCAGACGGATGTGGTGCTAGTGACGGTGCCGGTTGTTTTCTTCGTGGTGGTGCCAGTGTATTTGGTCGAAGTCGAAGTACCGTACGGGCGGCCCACGATTACGGTTGTGGCGGTGATCGTTTTGGTGTAGACCGTCTGCGTGGTGGTCTTGATCGATTGAATCTTTTCAGTGCTCGTTACTGTTGTAGTCGCTGTTGGCACTGTAATCGTGATCGTGGTTGCGGCCACCTTGTAGAACGTAATCAGTTCAAGTTCTCGCCGGTTGCTTGAGATTGTGCTTCGGCGATGAAAATGCGGAAGCATCTTTCATGATGGTTGCAAAGACTTACAGGTTCCAAAGTCGTTGTGGTCGTCTGCGTAGCGACAGTCTCGGTCTTAGTCGTGGTCGTGCCTGGCTCCGGGTCCAGAGTGGTGGTCTGCGGAGGCAGGCCAATCATGAAGGTATTCGTGGCGAACTCGGGATCCCCAGCATCGAAATCGAATCCCAGGACGTGCTGGCCCGTGGGAAGCGCACTTAAAACAACACTTGGGCAGGATAGAACGGTGTATGTCGAAGAGCCAGGAATTTGATCGATAGCAGCTGTTGGTGTTAAGAGTGCGCAGTTTGTCCGTCCATTTGGCCCACTGATGTAAGGAGTGACGGCGAGAGTTGTCGCCTGCACTGTTCCATCGACAAAAGTACTTATCGCTGTGGGAATCAAACATGGGCTGCCGGATGACGGGAAGCCTGCTATATGTCAGCTCAAGCTTGAAAATGTCGCAAGAGAATACGCACTATCATAAGTGAAGCTGCCTGTAACTGAAAGGAAAGCTGCATTTGCCGCAGCAATGGCGAATGTTGGAATGACAGGAACTGCTGCTCCCGCCGCGCCAACAAGGACGGCTTTCACCAGGTCCGGCGAATCGAAACTGCAAACGTTTCCCATTCTGTCGACAAAGGCGATGAAGGAGTGACACTACGGCAGAGGAGATGACCGTAGGAGAACTGCCCACGAGGCGCGGTCCTTAGACTGTTATATGGCGCTTGATTCATCTTTCCTCGGAACAGTCTGGAAGCCAGAAGCCAGGAGCCAGACTTCTTCGCGTGATGCGAAATTGGTGGCTTTGGGTGCACGAGTTCCAAAAGTTCGACCGTTTCCTATGAGGGCGGCGCTATGCTTATAGAGGATTGGCAGTCAGCCCTGTTCCAGTTCTGGGGGCGCCTCCAAGCCACATGTTTCCACGAGTGGAAGAGGAGACGGTGCCGCCGACCGGAAAAAACTCAAGCTGAGCACGCTCATGCCCCATATCGAAGTACTTGTATCAGTGAATCCTAGTCGATGTGGATGGGGGCTTCTCAAAAGATCATCCTGTGGCTTGGGTCAAGGAGATAACAATGGAAACAGGCGGTCCTCCAAGATGAGAAAAGAAGAGCTTGGAGCTGCACACGTGGAAGACTAACGTTAAGTTAGTTAGAGTTTAATTTCAGGTTATCTGCTAAGCCCATTCGAGATGCTGGACGATGCCATGACATCTGCTATCTGAGACAGCTCCCACTTCGTGCCCGCTGCTGCGAAGAACGAATGTTTCTTGCCCCACAGCATCCCACATGCTTCAGTATGCTCGCCCGCACCACCTTCTCCAGAGCCTCCCGTGGCCTCCGTAGCTTTTCCTCGAGCTCGACTGCATTCTCGAAACTCCGCATCGGTATATCATCGAGACGAAAGCTGTCAGACTTTGATGCTGACGATGTGACCAAGGTTTTGTGCCTGAACACTTCTCCACTCCATTGGCTTTCGCAACGCATAAATATTACCTCAACGCCGATTTGGTACCATTCCCTACTGGCACTGGTGCTTTGGCAGCATCTCTTAAAGCTCCAAGAGGAGATAATGGGAGCATTGACGTAGCCATTGGCCTCACAGAAGGCTTTGTGGCAGATTTAGGCAAATCAAAAGCTGCGGGGCGACATGCTGGCTATGGATTCGTGGGAACATATGTGGAATCCCCACTATGCTGGGCGATCTCAACCGGAGCAAAGAGGAGCGAGATCAAGGGCGTGGACGACCTCATGGGCAAGAAGGTCGGCGTAAGCAGAATTGGCAGTGGCAGCTATGTCATGTCCTTCGTGCTCGCTGATCAGCGAGGCTGGCTGCAGAACACAAAGGAGCCATTTGAGGTGGTTCCCATTGGAGACTTTGCTGCCCTACGCAAATCTGTTGGTCAAGACAAGAGCAGCGATTTCTTCATGTGGGAGCACTTCACAACAAAGCACTACTGGGACAATGGCGAGCTGAAACGCATTGGAGAGATCTATACACCCTGGCCGAGCTGGATGATTGTGGCGCGGACACACGAGAATCTTGAGGCGGAGGTGGAAGATATGATGCAGAGAATCAATGATGGCATGCAATATTACCGCGAGAATAAAGAGGAGGCTGTAAATCACATCACGACAACTATGGAATACTCGAGAGAGGACGCTCAAGAATGGATGAAGACAGTGCGCTTCCCAGAAGACGTCCGAGGAGTCAGTGCCAGCACGGTGGACCAAACAGCAGATATTCTGCGAAAGGCCGGTGTGTTGACGGACGCTGCTGGTGGCAGCGAGCACATGATCATTGTGGGGCGTGCAGAACCGGATATCGTGACAAACCCAGCAAATGTGTAGCTCGAAATCTCTGAGCAAGAGCCGCGGCTTTATCTGGACATTGTGGTCTAATCGGAAGTGCTAGGCCCTATCGCTATGCACCAGACCAAGTAGTCACTATTACTGGCAGCTCCGCAGGTTGAATGGTGATGCTGTGGGCAATTGGGATGTCGTCACGAGGCGCGAGTCCATCGACACACAATCGACTTAGTCAACGATGCGCGTGGCATGCCCCATGAGCAGGAGCGTGTTGTCAGCGATGATGATCATCTGCGCTTCATGGCTCCTGAGAACCCGGTTCCGGGAAGTATGCGTTATCGAAGGTATCGCACGGCTGTTTACCGAACGGGTCCGCGGTGAATGTCCATGGGCAAGGCAATGCGTCGTATTCTGCTTGAACTATTCAGGCGCTGTTTCGCGGGAGTGTGCAGCATCTGTGTTCAATGAGTTGCAACCAGAGCCACCTCCAATTAGACTTTGATAGGCACTGGAGCTTGACATGGTTTTGTGTAAGGATAGCCCGAGCGTGAAACTGCTGCTGCTCTGTTCAGCAAGAAGCTAGTGTAAAACATCTAAGCGATATCGCGAAGAATTTCTTCGTACACATGCTCTGGCAATACGTAGTTCGTGTTGCAGGAAGGGACAAAGAAAGTGCAGGTGAAGTGCTGGTGACGGGACCCTTGAATGAAGTCAGCGGGACCCGCTTCACGTTGCACACGCGTAGAACCAAAAGACAATCTT
Source organism: Cercospora citrullina (assembly GCA_013365195.1). Lineage (NCBI taxonomy): Eukaryota > Fungi > Ascomycota > Dothideomycetes > Mycosphaerellales > Mycosphaerellaceae > Cercospora > Cercospora citrullina. The sequence continues at coordinate 145,232 of JAASFF010000511.1, read as the reverse complement.
GAAATGCTCGACCGTTACACATCCCCGCCACCACACCACGACGATACGACGCACCCGAGTCGGCCGAGCTCAGAATATGCTCGTCTCATCCCAACAATACCGAGATAGACGCGCGCAATTCGGGCACAATAGACGGAAAGAGCCGTCGCGGCACAAGAAGGCGGACAATCAATGTGGTCAAGAGCCGCAGAGACGTTGACCGGGTTCAAGAATACAGTGCACAATACAGTGCAGGGGCTGCTTCAAATACACGAGAGTGAGGCATCGTCCTCAACCTTCGCTGCGGTATTACCTTTCCTTGCCCTTACTCACCTGCACGCGGACATGGCTTTCGGCGGCTTTCAACGAGGCTTCGCCTGGAATAAGCGACACCACGCACAAAGAAATGCACAATGGGCTTACTTTGAAGTACAGAGTCCTAATGAACGATCACCACCGAGCTTCTCCGTTCGAATGCCGCCTCTTCTGGAGGAGGTAGCGACATCATCACCGCCGCAGTCGGGCAAGCGCCGCCGAAGTGAAGAGGAAGACGGTCCGGGCAGAAGCAGAAAGAGCAGTCGAAACAGCAGCAGCGCACAATCCTTGACCCCAAATTACCAACAGACCCCCAAGGACGCTACGCGAATATTCGTGCCAAAATACGATCCTGGGGACGACTGGAATCCGCGGCCTCCAGCTCGAGCCCAGCACGAGAAGATGGGCGCGCCACATCGCCCTGCGTATGGTTTCCAGCCTAGAAACACCCTTCACCAACAGTCGGTTCAAAGTGGAAACACGAGACAACAGTCTGCGCCTCAGCTGCGGCCGGACGTGCCAGGTTTCAAGCAATTCACGAATGAAGGCAAGGCTCAGCAACAGCTGCTGCTCAGTAAAAGCAGAGGGTGCAATGTCCAGAAGACGGTGGAGTCGGGCGGTGACTTCGAGGCTGACCGGCCACCCTCCAAAAAGGTTAAAGTCGCGTCGGGTCCGATCGACCTTACCGGGCATGAGGATTACTCTCAAGGGGTTGCCATGCCCGCCAGACAAAGCAGTCGTAGGTCCGCTAGTCACGGATCTGCGACTGGAGTGTCTGACGGGTCGAGGAAACGGCGAAAAGGTGGCGGTGATGCTTTCGGTAACAACGAACTGTACGATGCCGATCGACAAGCCAGGCACTGGACGCCGAAAGCAAAGCACTCATATTCCAACACCAAAGCCGGAATATCTGCAACGCCGCGCCAGACGCAACTTGGCCCACCCCGCACCGAACGTTCCAACAGCTCCAATGGCACTGCGCACAGGCCTCTCGATGTTGATGCAGAGTACATTCAATCGGGCCCGGAAAGCCCCAGCAGAACGGCGACTGCTGGAAATCGAGATACCCCAGGAGATGTACCAGAGATCCAGCTCATGAACGGAGTCGATAAAGCAGGCGAAGATCAGAAACGAAAGCGGCGGAAAATCGAGCAAGGGAGCAGCGACGATCTTCACGGAGTCAACGATGTCTTCTTTAGTGCAGGATATGGCAGGGCTCCCGGTGCAAAGATCCGTCCTGCTGCGAACAGGACTCCAAGAAGGTCAATACCACAGCCTCAAGATCTTGACTTGGAGCAAGATACCGCATGGGGGACGTCGATGTCCAAGGCAACACGTCGAAGCCAGCCGGGCAGATTGCAGAAAACATTCTCACGGGATGCTATCCAAGTTGATGACGATGACCTTCCCGTAGAGACAGTCACACTGCACGGCCGGGCACAACCCCGACAGCCAACAATGTCAAACCAATCGCTATCCCGCGATCACAGTCCGGATGTCCTTGATGGCGGAACGACCATCGGATCGCAGAAATCTCGAAGTGCCTCCCCCAAGAAACCTTCCCGATCACTTGGCCCAAAACACGTGGAATCCGTCCTCGACTCCGTAGAAGCACGCCCATCGGGATCTAGTCTCAGATCAACGAACTTCACACGAGCATCAAACCAGAGGATTACGGCGTCAAAGAATACGAGTGATGATATTTGGGACCTCAGTGAGGATGATGATGGTGATGGCCGCGCTCGAATTGTGGCCATCTTTTGCAAAGGATATGTATGCAGCAACCCTGGACAGACCTTGGTTTGGGATCCCAATAACGAGTGCTTTGTTCTGGCAGATGTGACTGGCAGTTATGTCTACTCGCCATTTGGGACGATCCCGGTCCAAATAAGCAGATCTGCTGTCCATCAAGGAGTCTTTTCGAACAGCAAGAGCCTGAAAGTCGTACTGAAAGGCTCAAAGGACTGGCTGAGCAATGGAACCATCGTCTTGCAGTTCCTGAATTCAGCGGGGAAAGCATTTTTCTACACCAAATGTTGCGACAATTTCGGCACGAAGGCAAACGAAGTGGACATCGATAAACTCAATGCTACATTCACCCACCTTGCTAACGTTGAGGCTGAAGGTTTCCTCAGGGCGCAAGAACGAGCTCGACAGCATGCACAGCAGACCCAGCGCGCTCCTTCTCATGCGCAAGTCCAAGCTGATGACGAACTGATTCGCTACGAGGATGAGTCGCCGCCGCGTGAGAAGCTCGTGAGTAAGATGAAGGGTGAGACTCTGTCCGAAGTCTTGCAAGAGAAAGCGCAACGAGAAAATGGGGCCAGTCGACCACGTCAGCATTCCAACGGGACAGTTTCACATCACTTCGCCAACGAGCCGACACGAAGATCCACACGTCAGTCAAGGCCTCCGCCACAGTATCGAGAGCTTTCCCCAGAAATGGTTAAATGGACGGAGCAGAATGAACTGCCCAAATGGGCAAAATCTGTCGTATACCCTCAGGTGGGCACTCGACGCGTTACAGTCGATGTGGACGACCTTCGACATCTGGATGCTGGCGAATTTCTCAACGACAATATCGTGAACTATGCTCTACGACACATCGAAGAAACTATGGCTCCTGTCCATAAGGAGCGCGTACACTTCTTCAACACATTCTTCTTCTCTTCTCTGACGACGAAAAACGGCAAGAAAGACTTCAATTACGATGCTGTGAAGAAGTGGACGAAGAATGCAGATTTGCTTTCAAAGTCTTATATCGTTGTGCCGATCAACCTGGATCTTCACTGGTTCGTGGCAATCATCTACAATCTTCCTGCACTGCGACGAAAGATGATAGACACGGACGAAGAACTGTCCATAGAAGATGCAGTCGATCTGTGCTCGGAAAGCGAAGCCGCGCCTGCCAAGGCAGAAGAGCCACATTCCAAACTTGAGCAAATGAGCTTGAGTGACAATGCCGAAGCCAAAGCCGGCGATCGCCACGTGGCAGAGGATGAAGCGTTGGATGAAACTGTGCCCATCGTCGAAGAGACTGCCGGCAGCCAACCTACAATGCAAGGCAGAAAGGGCAGGAAGAAGCGGATTGCGCCGGTGAGAAAATTCAGCCCCGAACAGTCCATGATCATATCACTGGACTCTTTCGGCCTTGCTCGCACCAATGAGCTCCGCATCATCAAGAGATATGTCATCGAAGAAGCACGAGAGAAACGACAAATGGCCGTCGCGATGGACGACCTTCAAGGTGTGAACGCCAAGGGCATTCCTCAACAAGACAATTTCTACGATTGCGGCGTGTATCTGATCGGATACATGAAGGAATTCGCCCGAGACCCCGATGGCTTCGTTAAAAAGATCCTCGGCAGGCAAATCGACGAGAGTGACTTCAAGGAGTTCAACACAACTGCTTTGAGAGATGAAATCCGCGATGCCTTGGTCAAGTACGGCAACGAACAGGATGCACAGTATAAGAAGGACAAACTCGCTCGCGCATCTGCGAGAAAGAACGAGCAAACTCCGCAGGTTGGCAAGACCTCTAGCGGCGCGCCAACATCTACACAAGCACCGGCTACTAGAGCTAACACTTCAGCTCCGCCGACATCGAGTCAACCAGCCCGCGGAAGTCCTTCGGCCGAGAAGCTCGTCCGTCAGGAGATCTCCGTTCGACAGCAATCTCCATCTGCTTCTAGAGGTGGCACGCCCAGTTCTGGCAAAGTGGCGCCTTCGCCACGGAATAGCCCACGGAAGGGAACCGCCAATGAAGGTGGTGCCGACGACAATGACGAAGAGTTAGCAGTTGATGCTCCGCAGCCGTTGACAAAGTCTCGCAAGGATCTAGACCCACAATCGCGATCGTCGCCTGTCGCCGAGCCCGACGAAGAGCATCATCGGGCGAACAAACGCGAGATGTTAGACACTGCTGATCCAAATGCGGGCGACTCTCATGGCCCGAGGTCAGCTACGCCGCCAAGTCGTCCGACGCCTGTTGCACACAATGCGCATCTCAGTCCCTTATCAAGCCTAGAACAGGACAATCGAAATTCGCGGACCCGATCGCCAGGTCTCGCCAGCGCAGCTTCAGCTGGCATCAGCAACGACATGGTCTCCAGAGCTCAGATAGCTGCTCACGACAAGACTAGCGAAGAATTGCAGGTTGGACAAGACGGCGTCGAATACGATGAAACTGACGGTGAGAGCGGGACAGATGATTCAGAGCACTTCCCACAGCGGACCATTGTGGTTGACATCGGCGACGAGGGTGAGCCGGATCCACTGCGCAAGTCGACTCCCGACGAAGAAGCTTTCGAAGGCTTTCCTAACGGCACGGGCAACAATAGGGTCGAGATCCCTGACTCACAGCCTGATGCGCGGCAGAGTCAGGTCGGGCAATGAAGTAGCTCATGCGTCCAGGTGACGAATGTTGAAAGTCGAGCAGCGCGTGAATGGAGCGTGTTAAGACGCACGGAACATACGCTGCTCTGGTGCAGCGACATAATTTGGTCTTCGTGGCATCAGTACAGAACACAAACTGCGTCTTGTAGCTTTCCATCGATTTCTATCGCCATGTCCCCCGCACGTGTATCCAACGTCACGCTGAACCCCTCTGTTAGAGCCACCTAAACGGAAGCTTTCTTCTTCTGCTCCTCGATTAATGCGTTAGTGATGTGTCCACCGTTTGCGGCACGTCCTCTTGTCCCATCGGTCATGTTCTGGGCTGCAGCAACGGCTTCGTCGACTTCTGTACGTTCATAACAGGCATTAATCAGCTTTCTATTCCTTCGCAATGGCCGGAATACAGTGGTCTTCAACACTGACCAATAATGGAAGGCCTACCTGCATATTCTCCTGCTCCCTCAGCTCCAACCCAGTATCTCTCCTTCTCGCGGCGAAATTCGGCGAAATCCCATTCGCGGTCTTCAAGGTCATCGCGTGACGATGTCCAGATGTAGGTTTCGGCAGTGAATTCTTCGCCCTAGAACGTCGAATTGGTGGGTCAGTGCCGTCATCGGTCATGTTTTGATACAGAGCAGGATCTTACCTCAACATTCCCCTCCCCAGTCTCGGCATCGCCTTCCTCCTTCAACACCTTGACCTTGACTGGACGTCTCTCATACTCGTCTCCTTCGAAGATGTCCAGACGGAATATGTTGGCATCTGTGAGGCCGGTGACGAATGTTCCGCGGACGGAGGAATTGGGGCAGGGGACGACGCCTGGGTAGTCAGCTTGTTTGACGCGGTGGCGTCGATGGTCGTGCAGGATTGCGGGATAGGTCTTGAGGTTGTGGGTTGTGTAGAGGGGATTTGAGGAATCTGCGATGCCGTGGCAGACGCGATGGAGGACAGACGGGGCCATAAGAGTGCCGTAGAAAAAAGCTGAGCGGCCTGTGGGTTCAACGAGAGCTGAGGAGGCCATGGTTATAGTGATGAGGTCTGCGGGAATGGTAGGAGGGTTGGTTATTGCTGATTGCAGGGAGTGTTCTTCTTATAGGGGTCTTTTGGTGATGATGTTTGATGGCGTGTACGGCTCGCTTTGTTCAATGTCTTGTTGGAATGTCTTGCAGTAATGATATCGGCTTATCTCGAACGATGACTCTTGGTTCTCGGCAGTTCGATAGAATAGACCTGCTTCGTCGTTTGGCGTTAATTGAGGAGCTGCCTCTTCGATTTTTCGCATCTGTTTTCACGAACTGTTCTTGATCAACCGGACCTATATTCAAAGCTGCCGTCGTCCTGCACGCATTGGGGTGCTGTTCTGTCGGCGTCTGTCTTGACAGCCGCCGCATGAGGTCGTCGGACAGTGGGTCTTCGGGAGCCGACCCCTGCTGCCGATCGCGATGCAAAGCTTGTGGCGCGTCTCCTTTTGGCGATGCAACTCGACTTCATCTTGCGTTTTCTACTGCCGACACACTCTTCACGCTCGTTGAAGGACTCTTGGTGTGTGTCGATATCTTCTGGAGCTGGCTTGCACGAACAGAACACCAGGATACCGCGCAGGAAATGTGGATTGGCTAAGCACACGATCAAGAGCGTCATTCCTTCCGCCCTCCTCCGCCTGCCGAACGAAGCGCGATCAGCGCGTGAGATATTAACGTGAGTGAGACCTCATCCTCCTGCCTCCTCCAACAACCGACCTCCAGGCCATGTGGGTTTGACACTGCTCCGGCACCTTCTCAGTCGCGAACATGGCCACGCCGAACAGTCCCACTGGGGACGCCTTGGCAGAGCACTTAAGCTTCTCAATCCCCACCAACATAGATGAGCAAGTCGACACGGATCACTGAGTCTACAACTGCTAACAAACACTCAGAGCGATGGCAATCTTTCGATGGCTGGTAACGCATCTAGCCCCGATCTTCTTGATCACATCGCCGGTTACAAGCTATGCCGACCAAATCCTATCAATCAACAGAAATCGGTCATCGGCGGGATTCTCATTGGACATCCCACTCATTATGCTTGTTGCTTCAATTCTCAAGTGGGTCACCGTTCATCGCTATCTCGTGCCCAACACATGTTGATGAAAGCAGGATCTTCTTCTGGTTTGGTGACCGCTTCGACACCGCTCTCCTCATTCAAGCTGTAATTATGGTGGTAGTGCAGATACTGTTGCTACACGTCGCTCTGGTGAACAGACCTCCTTTTGGTGCTCAGCACAGCTTGAACAAGCCATTCGCTGGCGCGATCGGGGAGAACTACGGTACCAGACCATTTAACTTCTGGCAGTGGAGACATCGACGGACCTATTGGGAATTTCTTGCCTACTTCACAGTGGTACTAGCCGCTTTGCAGCTCTTTCTTGGCGGCAACTCGGGTTATGTTGCCATTCAAGGCTATGTGGCCTTGAGCATTGAAGCCACGCTGCCCATACCGCAGATTCTGGAAAACCAAAGATTACGATCTTGCAAGGGCTTCCGCTTGAGTGTGCTGGTGAATTGGCTGATTGGCGACTCGTTCAAGATGACTTACTTCTTCCTCTCCGACAACAATGTGCCGTGGGCGTTCAAGCTTTGCGGTTTATTCCAGGCGGCTTGTGACTGCTATCTTGGTGTACAGTACTGGATGTATGGCGAAGGAGAGGGAATGTTGGCTGGCGTTGAGGAGAAGGACACGCGATTGGCGTGATGATATTCACAGGCACGATGGAAAAGGTTCTAGACGTGATAGTGGATGGATGCTAGATACGCTCCAGTGGGGCCGCCCTTCAGACAGGCCCGAGTACCAGGTTCACGATCATGATTGAAGACTTTATACGGTTTTGAGACCACACAATAGATACGGAAGATTGCTTCGTCGATTCCGGACCATCTGCAGACTTGGATCTACGGGCCTCACCCAAGCAGCTACCAGACTCATACACGTGTGAGCGGCATCGAGCAGGCGCGGCGCCAGTCGAGCTACCTGCACTTTGCTACGGGCAGGTGCGATTCATCTGGTGCAGTATCGATCAAGCTTCGAGGGCTGTACCGTATACTATTGCCCACTTTTGGCTGGCCCTCAATATTGCTGGACGAATGCATTTTGGAAAATGTTCCCCACTTCTACTCGCTATTTCTTCTTATCATCTCTCGTCTCACTGGTTCACTCGCGACAACTCATGTCATAGACACCACATCTTGAGCCCACTGCTCGAACCAAGTCGCCCGTGTCGAGCTACCCATCACCCCTCTGCGTCCAGCGGAACTTTCGCGACGCTCCGACCACAGCAGATTGAGGTAAGAGAGAGTCCTTGCCTGCCCTTCGTCGCCTCCTCGTGGTCGTGATCTTCCTTTCCACAGTACTCCTAACAATGGTCAGCGCAACACCACTGGACTACGAAGCAGCAACCGCGCTCCTCAGTGCCAGAGCAGCTGCTCGACCTCGGGTCGATACCTATCGGTACATGGCAGATATGGCAGGCGCAAACCAGCAAGTCCAGTTCCAGCAGGCTCTCCAGTTGCAGGACGACTTTACCGAATCCCAGGCAGATTTGGATTATCTGCAGAACAACCAAGTGGTGGGCAATGACCAAATGATGTGGAACAATGAGTACCCATTCGGCCAGCCACAAGAAGACGTCGACGACTCATGGGCCTACATGCCACAAGCTACGCAAACGATGCTGCTGCCACCACAGATACAACAACATGAGAGTAAGTGAAGCTATCGAGCATATGTCGTCTAAGCTCGTACCACGTCGGCACGTGCCCAGCACGGCTTGCAGCGCTGAGCCGAGATTGGCCGCCGATGCCGGCGCAGCCGTTTTCCCCCGCCCGTTTCGCACGACAATCTTATCAGATCATCTCTGCCTCGCGAATGAGAATCATCCTCTCCGACGCACAAGGCGCCATGACTTCAACTCCTCCCACGCCAGAAGCTAACGACGAGTCCGCAGACTACATCAACTACGAAGCACAGCAGCACCACCAGCAGGTTGCCGCCCCCGGGTTCCGCGCGTACGACCAGCCTTCACGCAGTGCGTCTGTTAAGCACGAGCGCGTGGACAGCGTCGGCAGCAATGGTTACGGCAACAAGGTCGCCATTCCGAAGAACGGCTCGATATCTTCTCTGAAGCGCAAGGCAAGCGACGAGTTGTCGCCGACGCAGAGCGGTGACGCCGGCATGACTGCCCAGCGGAGTGGGCCCATGTCCACGGACATCACCATTCCCGCGCGCCCACGGCCTGGCCGGAAGCCACTGGGACAAGAGAACGCCGCAGACCGTCGTCGGGTGCAGAATCGGGTCGCTCAGCGCAACTTTCGTGACAAGAGGGCTCAAAAGAACCAGCAGCTGGAGGATCAGATTCGCGATCTGAGAACGGCCGGTCAGCAGCGAGAGGCCGAAAACCTCAACACAATTGCCCACCTGCAGGCACAAAATGTCGAGAAGGACCGGGCACTTGTGAATCTCAAGGCTGAAGTCGCCGCCCTTCGCACAGAAATTACAGAGAAGGATAAGCGAATCGCCGACCTCGACAGCAACCTGAAGGCCAGAATATCTGTGGAACAAGTGCGTTCTCAGCCTGGTCAGCCGGCGCTCCACGAACCCTCCACTGGTCCCACACCACCGAGCTCAGAGTACGAAATTGACTTCACCAACTACGGGCGGAGCACCAGTTCGGCGTACGCCATTCGCGACGTGCTCAACGAGAATAACGATGTAGAGTTCACTGTCGACAACGAAGACCCTTGCGGCTTCTGCACAGACGAGCAGAACTGTGCCTGCAAACAAGAGCAGCAGCGCCAGCGATCGAAGCCAGTACCCATGGAGCCCAAAGTCACAACCATGCCCGGCAGCTGCGACATGTGCCGTTCCGACCCGGAGCGAGCACGCGCCTGTAGAGAAATGGCCGCCGCAACACGACCAGCAAGTGGCGAAACCCCTCGCTCATTCGCCACCCAGCCAAGCATGAGCACCCCAAGCAGCAGTACTTCCATGCCACCGCCCCGAATGTCTTGCTCCGCAATGCTCGACCAATTCAACAAGTACGGCCAACGTACGTCCACCATCCGCGACTTGTTCGGAGGCCGCCCTCTGAACGCATACCCGCGTGAAAGTGGTGGCGGTTTCGATCTTGAGGAGAAGCAAGCTGCCGAGGTCCTTTCCACTCTTGCTCGTCGCAGCACTGGAGCAGAGTCTACGAGCTCTTTCGCTTCATCGCAGCAATCTGTAGACTTGAGCGCAGCTTCCTGCATCATACGACGTTAATGACAGCTCGAGCGTATGATTGCTTCATCATGATACCAATTCGACGACTCTTCTTGCATGCTATCTTGGGATGGGGCGTTTGTTAGGAGTGTGGAGGATTGCGTGAGGAGGAAACAAAGGCGATCATGAATATCAACGAACGCTTTCGTTCGCTGACGGGAAAACAACATTAAGACTATGGCAGTGCGGTCACTTTTGAAGCTTATATAGCGCATTCGCCTTTGAGAGAGACGGTCGGTCGCCATGCACGCAGGGTGCAACTGCTTACAGTAGATGCTGCTTGAACCAGCTTAGAAATTTTCCACATTACTTCACCACCTCCCTGTTCCCTCGAGTCCCCTAACTGCTGTCATGTTCCCATGAAAGAAACTTGCTCATTCGTGCTCGAATCACCACATTGCTGTCTTGACTTGAATACTCGCCAGCTATGACTTGTCACCGCCAACACTTTGCCGACCTTCCATCTTCCTACTTCTTTGAGCAATGAGAAGCAGACAATAGTCGATTACTATTCGTTCTCTCGCACTCGAAAAGCAAATCAGCACTAGTTCCAGTGCCTGGCTGGCTTTTCTTCCTTTAGACCTGTGCCTCCTTGCCGGTTTTGCCGTCCAGTCGCGTTATCGGCTTAAGCACTCCACGCGTTGGACCACACGCCTTATGATTTCCTAAACAGGACTTGTGGTCTTATGGTTTTGGTGGTCTCGGCCGAAGGAATCCTCTTGACACGAGATCGATAGCGAGAGGCGCACGGGGAAGGGTACGTGTGTCATTCGTTCGTTGTTGGAGAGAGGATTCTGTGGTGGGTTTGCATGATTCTGGCAAATGCCGGACGAAGGATGACTTTCTACTCTCCTCGACTTCAGGGGCTGGTGTTTGAGGGGAATGTTTGCGTGTACCCCAAATTAGTCGGCAAAGACGCACGTATACTCATGTATCTCACACGACTCTCTACCACTTCGCCAGTTCGAGTAGCGGAAAATCTCAATTGCTTCCCGGAGAAAGAGATGCACTCTCGCAATCATTCTGAAGAAAAATCAACCCCGTAGCTAGCCTCGTGAGCGGAGTAGTTTCCTTTTTCATTCTATTCACGGTATTCCAGGATGAATCATCTTCGGCTGTGGGCGGTGCCGGCCCAGCTTGCAGTTGCTTGAGGCCCCGAAGCGTTTGAGTCCTGCTGAGCTCATTCTGCTTCCTCGTCTCGATACCAGAACAATCACGCGCACCTTGTCCCGAGGCCAACATTTTCTTGATATCATCTTTCTGCCGCTCAGTCGGCGTTTTGAGCGTCGCCCTATCTCTTGGCAAGTGATAGAAGTGCGCCGCGGCTTTGCAGGCACTAAACATGTCGTGAGGTGTAATACCAATATGGTCTTCGATTTCGCACACGCATTTCCAGAGACGGAAGCCGAGGATTTCGGTGGTGACTGATTTCGTGCCATTTTGTGCCCTAGCGATCGAGCGAAGCAGGCGTTGGTCATTGTCGTGATGTACCAAGATGAGCATGAACTCGTATCTTGTCTGTTTGTCGTCTGCGCAGACTGGTTGGCCAAGCAGGATTTTGTTGTTTGGGTTGAAAGCTACTCTTTGCTCGAAGAAGGCGTAGAGTCTGGTTCTGTCTGGTGCGCGCGGAGGAGAAGTTGCCGCCGAGTCCTTTCTGTCGCCGAGCGGCGACAGCGAGAAATGCAGCTCGTTATCTTGGTTTATAGGAGGCGCGACTCTGCTGGGCGGCGACTCTGGCTGGGGAACATTCGCCAGCAAGCGATGGAGCTCGTCATCTTGGTTTATAGGAGGCGAGGGTCTGCTGGGTGGCACCTCTGGCTGGCGGAAATGTCGTGGTGGGGAGGGGAGTGGATCACTCTCGCTGATTGGGGGCGCGGTACCACCATCATTCGCTACTGGTTCAATTGACATGATGTTGCCTGCCCCATCCTTCACTAAGGTCAGTAGGCTGCAGTCAAACAATGACAAAGTGGACATACTCCGTAGCTCGAATCGACCAATTCGTTGAATTCTTGATTAGAGAGACTGTGTTCGTCTTCTGGAAGCCCTTTCATCGCGATAGGCAGTGGCCTTTTGTGGAATAGATGTTGTTCTCGCTGGACTGCGTCTTATTGATATGGTCTGCTCGTCAAGGAATAGCATCAACATTCGTGTCGAGATTCCAATATGGTAAAAACATGGGATTGTCCAACCCGCAGCTGTGACCCGTCGTCGTTGGTGCGACTGCCATACCGTACTGAGTAGGTGCCATGGACATCGTCGCAGGCAAAGGACTCTCCACCGACGCTGCCGAATACGAAGGACTCGCCAAGGAAGGAGTGTATTCCGAGTCGGAAAGAGGTCCTGGAGGCAGAAGGTAGCTTCCTGTCAAATCGGAATCCACAGCACCTTCCCATGACTGCATTGGATATGCTTGAGGAGCTGCCATTGGTATTGAACTTTGTTCGGCAGGTGCTAATGTTTCTTCTGGAAGCGGCCACTGCCAATCGGGCTCTTCGAGCCAAAGGTTTCCCATCCAGTTGTTCTGAAGGTCGAATTGTGTTCCTGCGTCCAGTGAAGCTGGGAGTTCAGGCGACATTGCAGGCGTCCCGACTGAGGGCATAGGGCTATCGTGACTTCGAGCAGATGTACCGCTGTCCATAGATGCTCTGGGTGATCGATCAACTCTGGCGCGACTGCCTTTCAGCTTGTACGTGCATGCATGGCCTCCTCGAGTGCAGCGCGTGCAAGGAACCATATTGTCGCATCTTGTCTTCAACCTTGAACACCGATCGCAAGCTCTTTGGCTTCGGCTGTTGTTCGGTGGCTGTTTACCTCCAGAGTGGATGTTGTAATGTCGGTCGAGGAGATCCTTTCGTTTGAAGCTTGCGTCGCAGATATCGCAGGCGTAATTGGTGGTGGCTGAGTGGTTCTTCTTATGTCGATTAAGAGTCTCGGCAGCCTTGTACGCCCGGCCACATTCAAGGCACACATGCGAGGAAGGCTTGGTCAACATGTTGTATGTGTAAATGTTGCGAGTTCAGACGTGGCCTGACCCGGTCAGTCGATGAAAACGACGTCGCGCGCACCAATCTATATTTCACGTGTGAGCACGTAGGCAACCGGTGAAGCAAGACCCACCGGAGATTACTCTAAACCCCAGCAGTATTCGCTCGCCAGATCCTACGTGTGTCCGCGCAAGATTCAACGGAAGGTATTGAGCTAGCCATGCACCTATGAAGCGTGCGCAAGGCGCTAGAATTAGAACATAGCGAGAGTATGATTCATAGGGAGAAAAGCCGCCAGCCATTCAGGTGAGCTTTTGCGAGTGGCTGTAGGAGCCGGCAGGATGTCTCCGAAAGGGAGCTTCGTCAGAATTGTTCTGTGATCGGCAGTGGAAGACCGTGATCAGAGGCAGGGAGGCAGTGAACGCTAAAAGCCGCGCCTTGCAGGCTTGGAGCATTTAAGATCAATCCTTCGAGAGCTTAAGCTATTGCCACAGTACAACGATACGCGTATCTGACGAGTGAAGTTAGCAGCAGACTGTGTTGGCTCCAGGCCTATGGCGTCCCTTTGTTGCGATTGTTATATCGAATTTGAACTGGTTCCAACAATACACTGAGGCTCGTGGTTGGGATCGAAGGTGAAAACAAGCTTTTGTGGAACGCAGGCCATCCGGTCGACGTAGCGCAGGATCTCGTCACTCGCTCTCCAGGACAGTCCGAATACGTCGAGCAGTGGAGTTTCCATGGAGCGATACCGGACGAAGATACAACACCGAAATCTAGTCCTGCTTGCTCAGCCTTGCGAGCACGACGACACGGAGTTGGTGGTCTTTGACTCCAGACGATACTTTGCATGTTGATCGGCAAACCGATCCTATTTCGCTGCGTAGTGACGAGCGCGAGCCGTTGCGATATCTTTCGTCTTTCGCATGTGCCTGTTCCTGACGCGCTCCACCCGCAAGAGCCGCCTCCAGAGTCGCTGGCGCCTCGCTGCCGTCGGGGCTACCGTTAGTCACCAGAAACTCTGTCATTGCAGTCAGCAAACAGAGTTTGAACGAAGATCACCTCCAGGCACAGCAAATCCAGTAGGAGTTCAGGAATCGCTCGACTCCGAGGAGGACTGCGAGCATCGACTTGCGTAGACAGCACTCCGCTGGCACTCCGAGCGCAGCGGTCGACTAATCCGGCCGAGATCTTGACTTTGGTCCGACAAGCCGCTGCAATGTGACGAACCAGTCCACTGGGTGCTTTGATGGCGATGACTAGCAAGAAGAGGAGAGAAAGCCCTACATTGGCTGTGAAAGTGGTTTCTCTCCGCCGGCTTACCAAGACCAGACGTGCCGTCGCTGCCGAAAGTCAAAGCACTGGTGCCGAAAACCTGCTGCTACATTTCCAGCCGCACAAAAGTCTCCGGATGTCACGTTGGAAATGCGACGTAGGCAGCAGACAGGTACAAATCTACAACTGCCGGTGAGCTGTGGCTGAGGGAGGCTTACAAAGGGGCTGATGCCCTAGAAGTCGTGAAGCAATCCTCTGGTGAAATGAAGACAGGGCAAAGGACCCCTTTCTTTTCTTTTCCTGTGTCGTCTCTAGTCTCGAGCGAACGAAAATGATCGTTCAGCGACAAGTCAGATATAGAACCAACTGCCGCGAAAGCAGACGTCTCCCTTGGCTCACTGGCTACAGAAGCTAAGCTCGTATCCAAGCAGGTGTCCAACGAGAACAAGCAAAAAAACCAACACTGCCAAGACGACTCTATCCCCCAAGAAGCAATCAATACCATGGCCATCTAGGCCTAGCTTCATCCCCAGATGGCGTCCTTGCTTCTTGAACCACCTCTCACATCGGGTGGGGTTGTCAAGGTGTAACTCCAAGTCTCGACACCATCCACAAATAGTCGATACGTCAAGACGCTCTGATCCGAATTCTTGGGATTGCTGATACTGACAGCTCCGAACTTGCTGTTCCCATCGGGCAAGTACTTGATGCAGACGTCACTGACATAGCTCTCATCTGTCGAGGACTCGGTATACGTTCTAATTGGTAGGTAGAACATGTTCAATGGCGATACACTGAATTCGTGCACAGTAGCGCTCAGCGGCCAGCGCTTCGTCCGTGTTCGAAGGGCAGATCTTTCTTCAGGCGAAAGATGCGCTGCGTCACTGCTGTGAGAGAGTGGATTGGCGCCGATACCAAGCTGCCCAAGACCAATGATTTCCTCCTTTCCTTCTGCAGGTGGTGGGAAAGAGGTAGCTGCGAACTCATGTCTGTCGCCGGATAGAACAATGACGCCAACGCCGCCGCGAAGACCGACGTCCCACATGGCTTCCAGGATAATCTGTCGCTCTCCAAGATACCCTCTCCAAGTGTCTTGTGCACCGAACCACCAGTTTTTGGTGAATGGTACAGAAGACACAACCACCTTCCAGCGAACGCCGTCGCGCTCAGGGCTCTTAAGCCATCCAAGGAGATCGCTGAGTTGCTGCTCCCCAAGCATAGTCTTTGTCGGCTCCCCGGTGATCGGATCTGAACCATTTGTGCCATCGTTGGGTGAACGGTAGCGACGGGTGTCCAGCATGAAAAATGATGCCGGGCCCTGCGTGAAAGAGAAATAGGTCTCGCCTTTGCGATGCGCCGGAGGGTTGGCAGATATGTGGTAGTGCTCGTAAGGGTCGTTGGCAGCATGGAAGACGCCGGTGGTGTTGCCGTCCCAGTCGTTACTGATTTCATGATCATCGTAGACGTGAATCCAAGGAAGCTCTTTCGATGCAGCTGGCCAGTCTGGACTCGCATAGACCTGTCGGTATTGACGTCTGTAATCCTCAAGCTTGTAGCCGGTGCCGCCTGGGACATCGATGTAGATGAAGTCTCCCAGAAACAGCATGAACTGTGCCTTGAGACCTTTCAGACCTTCAGCCAGATATCGGAAGCCTGGCGCCGATAGAGGATGATTCCAAGGAGCATAGGGGAAGTTGAGCTTGATGCATGAGGAGTGGACGAAGGTAAATAGGTTCTGGCTGTCGGTCCTCGTGGAGATTTGTCCAGCCTGGGGAGCGGTGGTGAAGAAGCCGGTGTTGTTGTTGCTGGTCGCCCACTGATATCTGGTATCTGGTGACAGACCTTTCAAGGTGAAGGTATCGGTGAAGTCTGTCCGCTCATCGAACCAGTCAATCTGTCCAGCTGACTTCCAAGAAGTGTCAGATCTCCATGCATGCAGAGGCGGGTCGGCATAACGATATGATGCAGTGACCGGATACAGGTGAGCGTCAGGCTCTCTAACCATGATCTTCGCCGCAGTATCAGAAACATAACCTGTCCGAGCGAAAGACAGATCATGGGCTGGGTAGAATTGTCGAGCTCCATGAACAAGGTGCAGACTGAACAGCACCAACAGAACGTTGATCAAGAAGGTAACCAAGCTTAGGAGTGTGCTCGAAGGACTGGGCAGCCCTGTGAGTAGTGTCTTGAGGATTCTGGGGTCTTTCTCCACAAGATCAACCTCCTCTTCAACAACTAGCTCTTCATCTGCAATCACGATATCTCCATTCTCGTCCAGAACCGGCTCAGGCGTTACTGGTCTCTCCGTCACGAAGACATTGTCCGCTATCACTTTCCAAGGACTGGTATGTGCGAAGATGTACCAAAATGTCGGGAGGTAAGTGAGGAAGGCTGTGTAGATTATCGGCGGGAAATGCTGCGCAGGAATGAGCTCGGAGTGATCGGTAAAGGTGCTATTGGGGCGTACGTACATGTCCTGGTATCTGTGGCATGAATCGTTAGCTCTGTGTCTTCAGTACAAGCTCCGGCGCATTCGTTTGTGCAAACTCACCCATCTCAAAAACACGAACGCGCTCAGTCTCAGCAATACCGAGCTCACCGCCGTTGCGAGCTTCGCGAGATCGTATGTCGTCGACGAAGCCATAACGATGAAGAGGCTAGGAAAGGAGGAAGAATTTGCGGAGTCGTGGCGGCATCACAATGCGGTGTCTTGCGATTGTCATGTCAATATCCTGGAAGTGATTCGTTGCGGGATGGATCACAGCAGGAGAACGTCATAGCAGCGTCCATTCCTTGCTGTCGCTCACTTGACTACCGCACTTTGGCCAAAGACAATCATGGTCGGTGGCTTAGGACGTGCATTGTGCAGCTTCACACTGCCCAAGTCCGTCATTGCGGGAAGTTGGTGAGTTGTGAGAAGAAGAAAGGTTCGAAGTCACGGTGTTGGTGCCGTGGCATGAACTCTCGGCGAGACGACCGAGGCGGAAGGAGCTTCTCAGACTTCACAGGGAACATCGAGCAACAAGATTTCGACTCGAAACTTACTTGGTACACATCGAGGCTCAAAGTTCAAAAGTATAGGTCGCATACTCTTTCGCTCCGGACATGACTACTTCACAAGCCAGCAATGCGCTCTGTTGTTCCAGAATCCGGCTCGAAACGGACTCTACGACCTACTGAAGCAAAATGTTGTGTGTACAGAGCCTAGACACATCTAACGCAGCCTAACGGTCACACCTTCTCATCCTTAATGCCAGCCTTAATGCCAGCCTTGTTTAGGGTTTCCCTTCTTCGAACGCGGTGGCCCCCAGCGTCGAAAATCTGGATTCCGAATGTTCCTCTGTACGCCGTCATCAGCCGGCCACAAGTCATTCTTACGACCTGTAAATTATCACTACTACGCATTGGCCAATGTCTTCCTCAATGAATTCATCTTCTCAATACGAAAGTCTACTGCCGCAGCAAATACCCATGCATATATAAATGCGGCAAGCATAGATGATTTTTCTTGTCGAGATAATGTGACCTGCCGCAATCGAGCACCTTGTCATGAACTACTCAATGGTCAAGATGAACTCATGCCCCATGAACCTGACATGTGGCAGCAGAAGTGCACAGTGATTTTCAGAGATAGGGTCGTTGATGTTTCACAATTATGCATTCACAAATCGTAAATCCAGTACTCATACATCTATCTTCATACCCATAGATTCCCTCCACGAAACACTCTCAGCCTGGCCACTCTAGTTGGCCTCGCCTTGAGCAAGTCGGACACGCCTCTTGTGGATCTCTTTTCCGACATGGCGTCGGAGCGCGCCCCTCGTTGGGAAAGCTTTGGAGCAAGTAGAACACCAATACGTCTTGTTCGCAATGTTGCGAGCAGCCAAAGCTTTCTTGGCGGGCCACTTAACGGGACCTTTGAGCTTGCCGTCGACCGCATCCTGATGAGCTTGAGACTTGAGGTGAGTCTCGAGAGCCGTCTTGCTCTGGAGCGTAATCTTGCAGTCTGGACACTCAAACTTTCGCGAAGCATGATTCTTCGCTCGATAGTCAGCAGCACGCGCAGCCAATTTTTCCCGATGCTTGTCACTCCATTCCCTCTTCGAATCACGCTGGTACTTCATGAATGCTTCAGGATCCTCCGCTCTCTTTCGAGCACGGTATTTTCTGCTGTGTTCGTTCGACTTATCAAGCAGGCGAGCAGCACGTTGCGCAGCAGCTGTCTCGAGCTCTTCTTCTGTCGCCTCAAGATCACCGCGGATATACTCTGTAAGGCAGAGATGCGAGCAGAGCGGCTTGCAGTCCAATGCTTCATGTGGCCAGGGCAAAAGCTGTTCAGCAGAGTCGGTGAGAATAATTCCACGGATAGCGTTGAGCAGAATGGAGAATGTGCCTTCAGTAGCGAGGACATAGCCCCGAGCTCTTGGAACGAGACTGGCTCGGGGAATGTCAGTCTCGCATAACATGCCGACGTGAACAATCTCGAAGCCTTGCTTGATTGCAGCCTTGACGTAGCGCGGGAGCTGAGACAGATATTGGGTTTGGTAGACCCGAGCACGAGTTGCAACACCGCCGTACGCAATACCAGTCCCACTGCCGATGTAGATGAGCGGAGTCTCGCCGTCCTTCGTGAGGCAAACGATGTAGACACCCCATGTCGACTTTTGGGGGCAGGCAGAGCGAGGAAGGTCTCGAAGCGCGGTGGAGTGGGAGAGTTGAGCAGAGCTTCGACCTCAGGCGGAAGAGTGAGAGGACAGTCTTGAGCAATGTCTTCGACTTTTTCTTTGGAGCCGAGCACAATCTTGAAGTCTGGATTCGTTTTCCAATTCGAAACATCGGTATTCACGACCTCGAATGTAAGTTGCACGAGCTTTTCTAAAGCCGTGCCCCCATTCTCGAATTCGAACGGAATCTCATATTCATTCTGAGGCTTCGAAAGAACGGTCGGCATCTCTTCTGTCTTTCGCTGTACGAAACAGTCTGCTCTTTTCGTAAGCTGTTTTTCAAGGTGCAGAGCAGCTGTAGGTGCAGAACAGATCTGAAGCTCGTATGGTAACTTATGCAGAAGTCCGGCGATGTGCAGCGATGTCCAGGTAGAGCAGAGAGCAGCGTAGGTCTTCTGCTTCATGTCGCTTGGGCATGAGGGAGTTGCGGTGTCCACCGCCAGGCAGACATGGCTGTAGGGAAGGTGCACCTCAGCGAGGAAGGAGTGCATCCCGACGCGTCGGAATTTCGATGGCAAGAGCTGTGTGGAAGGAGCGCGTAGAACCACTCGAATGCATACAGCTCGACTTGATTGACGGCGTTGCAGACGCGCCATCATACCGATATGTATTGCGCGTAGTCGACCTTAATACAAAAGTGCTTCCCGCAAGTGCGTCAGCGGTGGCCAACATCTCGTGCTCATTGTGCCACAGTGCTGCGCTCTCTACTTTGAGATCTCGCCGAGAGTTGTAGAATGTCTGAGCCCGGCGAGTGGCCAGCGAGAGCGCCTACAGCACGTCCGAGCGTGATGGGGAGGAAGTTTCCTCGTGCGCCTTGGCGGAGGAGAGAGGCCGATTTCTTCGCCGTCGAAGAGACCCACGACTTTGATGATGGAGCTGTCGTCGTCAGAGCTCTCGATGAGAGCTTGAAAGGCGCACCAAGAGCAGAGCTTATCGTCGATGCGGCCGGCGGAGATGAATTCTTTGTTGAGGCCGATGGTTGTAGTAGACTGGACATCGAAGAGTTCGAGTTCCCAGTTGATGATGCTGTGGAGCTCGTAACTCCCCAGGCCGAATGAGGCTCCGATGGCTTTGACGAGACCCGGTGGCTGAGTGCTCGTGAAAGTACTCAGAGAGCCGCTGGGCACCAGGAGTGGTGGCCGAGAGAACGGGGCCGGAGGCGGCATAGTCAGCGTGTTCAGACGCTCACCGGCAGATTACAGCCCGATGATCGGTACCATCTGAGTCTCCTTGTTGAATTGTCCCTACCAACAATGGTTAGCATAAGTACGAATATGTCTGCGAGTCCCTCTCGGGGACGATTCGCAGATTCCTGCCAACCATTCTACCCACCCGAAAAGTATGTTGGCTGTTATCAGGCAACATCCTCGGCGCCATTGCGCCAGTGCGGCCAAGACCGCAGCTCCATTGCCAGGCTCATACTTCGCGCCGACAGAGAAAGCGATCGTAGAAGACCCGTTCCGTTCAATGAAGTAATTCCCACTGGGGTAGATTTCCCAAGCATCGCGTTCGGAAAGTGGAGTGAAACCGGTGTTTCTCAGATCCCGCTTCAATGCCTCGACGGCGTGAAAGACTGTCGGATTCTTAGTGAAGAACTCGCAAAAGGGCATCGTGTAACATACATCATTCTTCTTTTCTTTCGCGGGATCTCGAGATCGTTGTGCGGCGCTCTCTACTTCGAGATCACGCAGAGAGTTGTAAAACTGTAGCAGTGCCTCCAGCTCAGTCTGGCGTTCTGACCCGTGATATCTGGGCACCTTTGCTTGTTGCTGCTGCCGCTGCAGTTGCTTCTGCACCGCCGCTTTCAGCTTGATCAGCTCCTTGAGAGACCAAACTTGAGCTTCAGCAGCCGCGAGCTCCGCAGAGATGTTATCGTCATGACACCAGTGTGTCGCTTCTCCTCAGTCGCGATCGGCGCTTGGCCGATTGCTCTCAGACCGGATTCAGATCGCTTTCGCTTAGGTCCGAATCATAATTGATGTTTGACGGGTCCATGATGGGCAGACTTGCCGATACTATTGCGATTGTTTTGTGGCAGGATTTTGTTTGCGGAAGAGCTGTTTTTATGCCGCAACGCCAAGGCAGCAAGGCAATGCAGACAAAGTCCGTGCGCGGTCCGCTGAAGTGAAGCTTCATTTCTACGCTCACCCGCAAATTTCGCATCGAGGGCGAGGATCTTGCGGGGACGGCGCTGGACGCTGGAGAGGCGTTTGGACGCGAGCTCGATTGAGGTCGCTCGACGGTCCGGTCTGGGAGATAGCTGCTTCGTAGTGACTGCATCGAGGCGGCGTTGCGGACCATGTTTTGGCGGTTCAGACAACACTTAGACACGGAGTCGAACGTCGATAGCAGTTTCAGTGCTGATGTCTATTGCGTTGTATGATGGACGCAATGTAGACAGAAAGAGGACGAGACGTGTCTCGTTATCTATGAGGCAATGCGTGGGATCGTTGCTGGGGTTCCGGATGAGACCACAGCTCAGCTGTGCCTCCAAGTGGGTCTCTGTGGCGGTGCATCTGTGGCGCCTCGCTGTCTCCAAAACTAAGCCTGACGCTCGACCTCAGTCTCATCAAATGCGTTGCCCGGGCTTGTGAACAGTTTCAAAGAGAAGGTATCATTGATGAAGTGAAAGTCATCATATTACACAGTTTCTATATTACAAGGTTGTTACAGTAGTAAGTCGTGTCTTTCGTAAACTCTGGAATGAGGTCCTGCAAGTCAGGCGCAAAGATCTTCTATTGTACAAGTTTAGTCGTTCCGCGACGTAGAGAAATCAAAAATCGTAACTGTCGTTGGGATATCCAGCATAGTTGGCAAACATATCAAAAGTAGGATCGAACTCGTTAAAAGCTTCAGCGACTGCGGTGGGATCCAATACGCTTCCATTTCGACGATTGTGACGGGCTTGAGCTTGTCGTCGGTCTGAGATGTGGTTCGTGAGGCAAGCGATATCGTCAATCTTACCACAGTGCACGCAGCGTGAAATTGGCCTGGCACGTGGTGGAGATGTCGTGGTGGACTCAGATGAAGCGTTGCTGATTTCGCGCACGCTTGGAGTCTTCATTTTTCTGAAGACAGCTTTTACAGCCTGACCAGCTGTCCTGCTGCGTTCCGGAAGGGTGGTAGACTGTAGAGCTTGCTGATGGTTGTTCGCATTGCTGTAGTCTGCTCCCTTTGTCCCTGGAAGTAGCAGTGTAGGAGTTGCAGGTTGTCCGTAGTAGTTCGCATAACTGAACCACTTTCCAACAACGCTTTCACCAGAGCTTCGCTGGCTTGTCCTGGGCGATTGAGGCACTGGAGCCGTTTGCACAGACGTAGTGAAGTCTTTAGACGCCGGGCGCAGCGCGAGGTTATGCGTGGGTCCTGCTCTTGAGCGTGCAATGGAATCTGGCAGCACTGAACTGCTGGTCGAGATAGGCCGCTTTCTCGAGGGTGGCGCCGGGATTGACCATTCGTACTGAGTGTCCTTCGTGGGAGACGGCGTAAGAGCTTGAAATTCGGGGTAATGGTCGTGGTCGGGAGCACGATTGTTCGACGTGGGCACCGAAACTTGGTCAACGATGTCCCAGTCATCTTCATCATGCCAATATGTCTGATTGTTATCGGACAGAGTTCTCTGCGCCATTGCGGCCAAGAATAGCGGAGTGGTGCTTTTTACCACCTCCATCTCCGGCAAACGCCTGCAATCGCTGGTCAAATGCTGAACTCGCTGATGTTCGCAGTGAGGATGATTCAAGCCATATTGAGCTTCGGGCCATGGGGATGCAAGACCGTCGTCATCTGCGTGGAGCAGCGGCTCTGTTCTGTGTACGGCAAAACCTGCACTGCCCTGCCGCTCTTGAAGCCGCAATGGTACTTGTGCAGATGCTGATGCCGGCTCCGTTGCACTGTCTTTCAGACTCTTCTGCGGACTGCAAGCGGAATATGGCTGCGGTGAAGAGCGTGTACCAGTATGCTCCTCTGAACGATTTGATAGAGCATTCCCCGCGGATGGGGCTGCTTTGTGCTTGAAATCGTATATTGCAGATAGAGGCACAGCTTGAGCTACCATCTTCATCACATCAGTGAAGCCAAGACGACTGACGGCAGATCCATTGGCATTTTGCAGTCCCCATTCCAGCTTGTTGGCTATGGTGAGAGCTTCTTCGGCAGGAAGTCTTTGGACAATAGGTCGCCATGCATCCGCGCGCATTCCATGACCGCTGCAGTACGCCATCAAGGCAGCATAGAGATGAGTATGTCTCTCGTGCAGTTCGTCCCTACCCTCTTGCAGTAGTATGGCCACTCTGGCTTGATGGTACCTATAGCCATCTTTGCCGCCACTGTGGTTGTTGAGGGGGCAACTGTCGCGCTCGAAGTGTGCATAGAATGCATGAGCATTGTGGAAGATCGTATCGTGATTGGAACAAGTGTAGCGAGCCTTTTGACACAAGCGAATCGGCGCCCAATTGCCCTTGTGGCCACTGACTTTCTGATGTCTCCGCTGTTGATCTTCGTTGCGAGCGACGTGATCGCACTGAGGACACACGAAAGCATCGTAAGCGGCTTCCGGTGTTCTTGGATCACCGAGGTACTGGCAGCGATTGTGCCAGTGCTTCTTCCTGTCTGACTTCTTGGTGAAGACTTCTCGGCAGTGTGAGCAGGCGAACTTGTTGTTTGCTTGCTTCTCAGCCAATGGGGTATGTTGACGATTGGCGGGGCTGATTGGCGATGCCTTCGTCTCTGCCGCCTGCGATGGAGCTCGCTGGGCTGCAGTGTACAGAGCAAGTCGACGCGGGTCGGTGACGATTTGCGCAGCACGTTGCCTGTCGTGACCTATCGCGCCTGGCCAGCCGTTCGATGCGGACGCCGAGGGCGCGGATCGTTGCGGCGGATCGAACGAGGAGATCGCATGGGCATACGGTTGTGAATGTGATGAGTAGGCTGTGTTCGTCGACGCTCGAGAGTTGGACCGGGCAACACTGAATATTGAGCTGGCAGTGTTGGTGCTTTGCTCGCTATCGAACGTCGCAATTGAGTCCCGGGCTACATACGTTAGGCTATGCTGAGAATATGGCACGAAGCACCTACAATATTGGGTGCCGTCGTAGAAGTCCATGGTGTTATTGCATGTGTGCTTCGAGTGATAAGGCCTCTGTCGACTGACGGCAGTGGTAGTAGTCGTGGAGTTGTTGTTCAGCGAACGTCAGAGCGTGAGACAAAGGTAAAGACGGTATGCCACCAGGGCGAAGAAATGATTGTGACAGGGAAGGGAAACTGCACATGTATGGAAATGTGCTGCGCGATACTTATCTGTCGGCTTTGGAAAGGTACACGGCGTGTTGGCCGGGTCGGCATTGTGCACAACGCAGTCATCGATTGAGGGCGCAGCTCGTGCAGAAAGAGCGCCCTCTGACAGATGGGATGGAGGAGCTGTCGTCGCAGCTGGAACGCGAGCGACTGGTCGCCGTCAGCAAGGCTGAAACCGCTACGGTACAGAGTCCTCGTGCCGTCCCGCCGAACCGGTGTGAGGCCTGTCTGCAGTGCAGAACGACCACACCAGCATGCGACTGGGCTAGTGGGATATTCGCACGCGAAATGTTGCGACTGTGCGTGGGACACGAGGCGAGAAGGTGAGCATCTCGTGCGATGTCATTCGGGTGCAGTCTGGACGTCCGTGCGGGCTTCGCTTGACGATGCGTTCGCAGAGAACTCCAAAGGCGGGCGCAGAGCAACGACGAAGAGAAGACTTGCAGAATATTCTGCGGCCAGCCAGTCGACGCCTCTCTCGTCTGGAGAAGGCGGCCAGCGGACGAGACCCGAGGTGGGAAACGGGCGGGCTTTCTGCAGGACTATCGATCCGTCTCATCAAACGGCATGCAGCGTGTTGGCTAAGCCCCGCGATGACGAGAGCGACGATCCTGCGAGACGCGTAGCGGGGAGCGTGTAGTGTAGTGCGCCGTGATCCAGGTACCATCTCGATGCGACTGGCTTGCTGGGGTCGCCAGAGTCCGTGGAACAGCGGCCGCAGGACACCGGCCGAGGAACAGATCTTCGGTCGTGATCAATCCCCACGGTGGCAGTACGGTCGACGACAGAAAGAGGGCGTCGCGGTCGTCGCGTATGATGGGTCGAATTGGCGTCTGTTGAGAAGAGCAGCGGGAGCGGTGTGGCATGGCATCGCTGGCACTCTCACCAACACCGCCGTCGCGCGCAGGCAAGGGCGAGGAGCCCAACCCGCCGTGCGACTAGACAATCTTGCGGCCATGTCGTCTCTGTCATTGGAGTCGGAGTGTGGCGCACAAGAAGCCCCGGATGCCGGATGCACGTTTCGGGCGCGGCTTGGCAGGGCCGCTTTGTTTTGTTTGGGCCGGAGCCGCTGTCCACGACTACGACGACATCGTCCAATGGGCTACTGTTCGGCAGAAACATATACACACATCCCTACGCAACATCGTCGAACTAAGCTACCGCTACTTGCTACTTGACAGGCTACACTCGCCCTGCACATGCACTCATTAACTCGCCAGCGACGAGATAATCTGTCGGCATAAATTGGAGCTTCTGGTCCATAGCAACGGCGAAGACCCACGCAGAACAACGTCGATTCCACGCGCCGAACGACATTCGACATGCTCCATACCTTACAATAGCACCGACATACCAGACCGTCGCGCCGAATCGCGAACATGGCCATGGCCGGCGACCTCCCTCGCTTTCCCTGCTGGTGCAAAGCAACATATTCATGGGGAGGTGAGACGAAGAAAGACCTGGGCTTTATCGAGGGCGACTTGATCGAAGCGCTGAATGCGGGAGATGGCTCATGGTGGATGGGAAGACTGCGGCGCGACCCTCGAGCCATCGGCCTGTTTCCCTCCAACTTCGTGACCGTGCTAGAGGAGTCGTTCACGCCAGCGCCCAACAGTCGAAACACAACGCCAGTCACCCAGCAGCCGAAGCACAGTATTTCCAAGGGCAAGGTCGGGTTCCGGAAACCATATCAAGCGTACGAGGTGTTGGGAAAGCCGGGCAGCTTGGACAACAGTAAAGAGGCCACACCGGAGAGCGAGGTTGAGAAGAAGAAAGAGAAGAGCAAGTTCAAGCCATACTCGAGCATGAAGACTGCACAGGCACCCACGGGCACCATTCGCAGACAAAACGGCATCGCAGTGATACCCAAAGACGATGGCCCACGCATCCCTGAACCAGTGCCGAGATACAATGCGTTGCGCCGTCCACGAAGTCCTCAGCCCGACCACGATAGATACAATGCGTCGCATTCTGCTTCTCCAACGCCAACACCCGCACCGATGCACCCCGGGTATGGATCGTTTCGCGCGGCTTCGCCTCAACCGGCACAACATGCGCCTCTTCGAACACGCTCGCCTTTACCCACCACTTATCACGATGGCTCCGCTTACCCACAAGTAATAACAATCGGTCGTCAACCTTCTCCTGCCCCCTACGAGGAGCGAGGTCATTATGCGAGAGCCCGATCGCCTTTGCCATACGAGCACGTGCAACAGTATTCAAGGGAACCTTCGCCGGACCAGTTCGATGACGATCCACAGTCCTCTCCACCTCCCCCTCCTCCAGCGCACCGCGTTGTCTATCAGCCAAGCCGAGCGCCGTCGCTTGAGCTGGAGGACACAGTCCATCCCGGATACCCCAGTAATGGCACCCAGACTCCTGTGCCGCCTTCACCTAGCGGAAGCCATATGACACCATCGCCACTCCGAGCTGCCATGAACGATGTTATGTCGTCGCTGCACGACATGAGTTCATTCACACAATCGCCGCCTCCTTTAGAAAGAGAGAAGTCGCCGCCGAATGTTTGGTCTCCTGAAGCATTTGAGGAGATCCGATCGTCGACAAGAGAACAATCTCGTGCGCAGTCATCTTTGGGCTGTGCGACGCATCAGCTATATGATGATCTCGATGTTCCCAAGTCTCTCACCCCTTCATTGAGCAAAACAGAAGGGACCAAAGTCAACACGTATGTGGAGCGCATGGAACGACAACTCAGACATGCAAAGTCCTTCTCGGAACAGGCGCCCGAACCTCCTTTGAAGGATGCACAGTACTCGTCGAGGCCCGCAACATCCAGCAGCGGGTCAAGTCAAGGTTCGAACAGCCGCTATGGGCATATGCAGCAGCAACAGCCTCAATTGAGACATCGCAAGTCAGCGTACGATATGGCTTCGAAGACTCTGGACCGAACATATACGACAAAGACGAATGTGACGAACTCAACAGAGACATCTTCCGCGACCCAGAGTAGCACGAGTACTCAGCTGACGAGCAGAAGTATCATGTCCGGATACTCTGCAGGTGGTTTCAGCGCCACGAGTGCAGGCAGCTTGGCGCGGCGCAAGTTTGGATTCGGCAGTCAACGAGAGAGGCGAGACATGGGCCACACGAAGTCGACTGGAGATATCAATTTTGGCACGAGGAGCATGACCGACAGCGGCAGCGCAATCTCAGGTCCTAGCTACCACGAAAGCCATGCGTCTTACAATCAGCCAGCATTGACACCAGTCGCAGACTGGGCTAAGGACCCAATGGAAGACGCAGGTGTGCTGGGCGGGCTCAGTTCTCCGCAGAGCAAGCGAAGTGGCTTCTTCAAGCGCATGATACAGACGGCAAAGACCACAGCGAGGACTGGAGCTGCAAACGCTCGGTCAACTATTGGTAGTGCAAGTGGCAGTCGACCAGCAAGTCGAGCAGGCAGTCGCAGTCCAACGAAGAGCATGATCGGCATGAACGGACCAACGGGCATTGCTGGTGGCTTAGCTTCCCGGCCGCAAACAGCATCTGGACCTACAGCCAAGGATATGGGACTTGGAGGTGGAAGTGACTGGATGCAAGTGCGCCGCGATGTGAATAGATCGAATTCACTGAGTCAGCGTGAGCGTGAGGACCGCGTTGAGCGCTGCGAGATGCACGACGTTCCAGTCATGCGTCCCATTGACCAGCTGTACGAGTATGTTGAAGGCGACGAAGGCCTCGATGGACTACCTGTCTCGGAGCCGACGGACTTCTATTTGCCGAATCTGCAGTTGGTGGACAAGAGCACGCGCTTCATACAGAGCGCACCGCCAATGACAAATGCCGCCTCACTGGCACAGAACTACGTCTGCCGGCCGCACCGAAGCGATGTACAAAGACTGCGGGCAATATTCACCTGGGTCGCTGAGCGCATCACCTGGGAAGATGACTTCGAAGGACAGGCTGATACACGGAGAACTATCCAGACGAAACGAGCTTGCAGCGAAGAAATTGCACTACTGGTTCGCGACATGTGCTCTGCGGTTGGCCTTCACGCCGAAGTGATCCGTGGCTATCTCAAAGCGCCCGGGGAGCTGCTGGACTTGGACACTATCGCTCACCCAAATCATTGGTGGAATGCGGTGATTGTGGATGGGGAATGGCGCATGATGGACTGCGCGCTCGCGAGTCCGACACATCCCCGCCGGACAGCATACAGCACTGCCAGCAGTCAAGTCGCTGAGTCGTGGTACTTTCTGGCTAGGCCAATGGAAATATGCTACACGCATATACCTCTCCTACCTGAGCAGCAACACCTTGTGCCACCTGTTGAGCATGATGTGTTAATCTCTCTCCCGTGTGCTTGTCCAGCATACTTCCGGCACGAACTCGAGCTTGCGAACTTCGACACCAGTATGCTACACCTCCAGAACCTTGAGATGGCACATCTGCACGTTCACGTGCCTGAAGATGTCGAGGTCGTTGCCATGACGGAAGCTCGAGCATTTGCACAGGACGCAGACGGCGACTATTTCGAAAGTGGTGAGATCATTACAAAGAAAGCTTTCGCGCAGGCAGAATGGGCCGGTGGTCGCAAACGTTTCACAGTCAAGGCACTTCTGCCTGGTGATGATGCGCAAGGCATGCTGAAGATTTATGCTGGTAAACGAGGGCTCATGCACTCCATCAAGGACAACCCACATGCCATGGCGCTTGCTCTGCCGTTGACACACACCGGTCAGAATCCGCCTTACGACTTTCACACGCGACATCCGACACCCCATGCTCAGCGTCACGATCTCTACGTATCTCAGCCTCAATGCGCCAAGCTGACAATGAACAATACTTTCGTCTTTTGCGTCCGCCAGCACCCATCGTCGCTCTCTCGCTACTCTCCCGACACGTGGGGTTCCTCAACAACTGGAGCTGGCCGCCCTCAATCTCCGAACCCTTACGCGCGTCCTTCCAGCGCAATGAGCATGGTCTCTATGACCACTTCCAACCAAGGCAGTAATTATAGCTCTGAGAATTCGGACCCGATGACTGCCGCACAGCAGAAACCGGCGAAATTGGCCATCCAGAGCCCGAGTCAGAAGATCATTCGCTTGACGAGGAAACAAGATAATGTTACAAAGAACGTGGAAGAAGACATGGGTCTCACGACTTTCTGGGAAACTGTAATCAAGATTGGAGAGAGGGGTACTTGGAGAGGTCTCGTGCTTGCGGATCGGTCTGCAAGGTGGTGTGTCTTTGCGGAATGGGAGTGTCTTTGATGACACGTTTGACATGCTAGATTGGCTTCGATGCGTAAAGAGCAAGAGTGAGCGAGCGATTGATCATTGTTTTGCTTGAATGATTGTTTGATGAGATTGGAATGTTTGTACGTTAAGTGTGATGGGCATGAGTGGCATGAGCGTGAACTGTGGGCATGAGTATGGGTGCATCGTTCTTATCAGCGAGTAGTTTTTAGCATGGTGTTGCGGAGTCTTTCTGTCAATGGTAGTTTTTAATCATACGTCGATCCAATGAGGTATCGACCACGTGCCAGTCAGACCAGTTTTTCATCTGCTCGGCCACAGTTGAAATGTCCTGTGATTGAAATCGATCATGCTGCTCCCAATACGTATTCTCGCCCATCAATCGGCGAACCCTACAAACAATCCAAACAAAGACTCATATTTGAGCGACCTGAAACTTCGCCCCACCTGAAAAATCACCTTTTGTAAAGATAAAAACGCAAAGAAATAGCGCCTTTAGGCACCACAGACTGCGCGATCTTAAGACAAATCTTGCTCAATTCCTAGTAGGCCTCGAAGTAACGAACTATCGTCGACTATTGCTATACCGCTATTTATAGAGGGCACGACTGAGACGTAGTTCGCTGTCGCTATGTCGACACTAGTTCGCGAGGTTCTAAGAAAAAAAAAGTAGGAGGCAGTCTAAGGCCCGATTTCTTAGCATCACGTAACTAAGCTAGTGTTTATAAAAGTAGTTTTTACAAGAATGGCAGGCTTATTACGAAGATTCGAGAGACAAGAGCTTTGCGCTGTTGGAGCGTTTCATTGTAACAGGCGATTTAGTTCTACAGAACTAACCCGAAGCTTCAATAGTAACACCCACCGCGACAAGCCTGATTTGACCACTTAAGCACAAATCTAGTGCCTCTGAAGCTGCCTGAGCTGGTCCATTCGGGCAAGCTTGTCGCGGAATGGGTGTGGTACCGGTAGGTGTCGCTCGAAAGATGCTTCCCAACAAAATCATTTTTTAAAAACACCCAGCACGCAACAAAGCTCTCGTATCGCTCTTACAACACATTGCCCCCAAATCCCTACAAGACCCTTGTCCCTTCGTGAACGTCGTAGCAGTAGAGTCTTGCACAAGCCCGTTTCCTGTGTTTGTATCATAGCCTGCGGAATAATAGAAATTACAAATTAGAAATCCGTCGGCTCTTGTGAATGCGACGGATGTGATGCAGCTGGTCATTCGGTCGCATTGGTTTCGGCAGACTTCGGGCTCGCTGACGCTGAAGAAATCATCGGGTGGGGTGGTTGAGGGGATTCTTACGCCGCAGCGGACGGTGTAGGAGCAGTTGCAGGTGTCGGAGCGGCCGATTTCGGTTGGGCCGGGGCCGGCGGTGGAGTAGATGGAGGTTTGGGAGGTTGTGGTGCTTGTAACTGTCGTTGTTGAGGTGAGGATTGAGACTGTGGAAGTTGTTGTTGGAGTACTGGTCGCGATTGAGGTGGGGGTTGTGGTTGTTGTTGTAAGGGATGTGGTGAATACTGTGATGGCGGGGGTTATTGTGGATTGTGAGGTGATGGTGAGGGTTGTTGTTGGTGTTAAGATGATTGTTGATGTGGGTGTTGTTGCGATACAAGAGCAGAAGGTGGCGTCTAGTTGGAAGGGAGTCGTGGTACTAGTAGTGCTAGTGGTAGAAGCAGCAGCAGTAGTAGTCGTTGTAGCGGAGCTTGTTGAGCGGCTGCTCGTCGTCGTGGTCGTGCTGCTTCCCGAGCTAGTGGTCGTCGATGATCTGCTGGTGGTTGTCGATGATTTACTGGTAGTTGTCGATGATGCGCGAGTAGTTGTCGTAGGTGAAACAGATTTGGTGACCTTGTAGATGAAGGTCGCACCATTGCATTTGCTGACGTGCCCAATTCGACTCTTCAGCCAACATTTCTTGAGCTGCTTCTTGTACACGGCTGCAACGCACTTGTTGCCGCGTCGAGAGCAAGCATCGGCACAGGCATTCGCGCTTCCGACGCCAGAAATTGTTTGCAGATCACTCCCAATGGAATCGAAGTTTTGGCATATTCCGTAGGTGTCACCACCTTGCGCTCTGTAGATCGAAGCACCGGGACAAAGCGACTTATAGTATGGCGTATTTCTGCGTGCCTTGAGTTTGTTGGGCGTAGCTGGACAGGTGTATGCGGTCTGTGTAGAGACACTTTCGGTTGTGGTAGTAGCAACAGTTGTCACTGTAACTGTTGGAGCAAACGTGGTAGTCGTGACGGTCGGTGCTGTCGATGAATTAATGTTAGCGTCGCCAGACACAAAGGATTGAACATCTCTTACCTGTTGAGACTACTGTGCTAGTACTGGTCGAGGTCACGGTTGCCGCAGGGACGGTTTCGATAGAAGTGGTGGAAGCCGTGACAGTAGGTGCAGTGGATGTGGTTGTCACAGTGGCCACAGGATATTTGGATGTGCAATACTGCTGGACGCTGGGGACCGCAGAGTACGACGACAGGAGAGGGCCATAGAATGCGTTTGTACAGATAGATGCAGCAGCCGCGACCACGAAACCAGCGAGATTAGCTGCCATCTGGAGAGCAAATGTTGCGGGCGCGTCGTCTTGCAAGAAGAGAAAACAGTCAGGTAGGTTCTAAGCATGAAGCATGCGGTGGAAACAAAAGGACTTTACTGATCCATTCGGTCAACAACAAGTCAGGCGCTTTGCTAGTGTTGTTCTTCAGCTAGCCACAGACCGGACTAGACCTTGTTCGACAATGTTTAAGTTAGAATTCTGCCGTGTAGGCGGGTCACCACGTGCGCTTTGGTCCAGACTCCGGGGCTAGCGTCGTTCTAGCGTTGGTTGAGCGCGATCGTCAGGCCGGGGAGAGCTTGAGATGGATCTGCTACGACAACTGTGCAGCTACCGGTGTCGAGGATGGTCCATCAGCCTTTCTGGCATGACTTGAGTTGGCCGTCCCACTGTCGCCTTACAGAATCGCAGCCCATAGTCCTACCATACCTCCTGCGAAGCCCAACGAAGCACGGAACCAATTCTGCATCACCCATTTCTGCAGCAATCTGGCTGTCTCTCCATTTTGCTCCGCTTTAGCTTGCAAAGCACCACTCTTACTGATATCTATCAACCTCCCAATGCCAGGTTTCATAACCAGCGCAGTAAACGCTC
The DNA here is from genome assembly GCA_013365195.1 of Cercospora citrullina. NCBI lineage: Eukaryota > Fungi > Ascomycota > Dothideomycetes > Mycosphaerellales > Mycosphaerellaceae > Cercospora > Cercospora citrullina. Next base: position 112,605 of record JAASFF010000511.1, on the reverse strand, counting down.
CAATTCCCAACACGAAGCCTGCGCCAGCCAAGTACAAGTTTCGTTGCGTTGGTCTCTGCTTGTGGAGGTAGGCGAGGTAGGCATATGCTGCTGTGCCGCCGATGGCGGCTGGCGTTACGAATTTGACGCCGCTGTAGTACACTTTGGTGAAGACTTGGGTTGAGGCCGAGAGAGGTTGGTCAAACAGATTTGGCACACCATTTTGAGAGAATGCTACGTTGTAACCTGAGAGGATGAAGGCTGTTGGGATGGCGATGAGGTGCGCGGCCATGGACGCTTCCATGGCTGCTTGACTCGCAGAGTGTGCAGTGGAGGTAGTCGTGCGTGTGGCTGCTAGTGATGCTGATGGAAGACGTATATTCTTGTGTTCGAAGTTTGGGTCTGGGGTTGGAGGCTCGGAAGTGGCGAGAGATGGGCAGTTAGATGTCTAGAGTGGATGCGGTTCGTATTATTATACCTTCGGTGCGGCTTCCAGCCTTCAAGCCACGAACTTGTCATACAAGCTCACCTGTCTCGCAGAGTAAGCTCATGCAAGAAGCAAGCGGTATTTTCCAGAGTTCTGTGGCGATCTGCTCAGTCTATAATTCGCCAACTTGATCTGGTATCAGCTGTCTCTATGGTACGGCCGTCGCTCATTCCTGCTAGTTGGCTTCATAGGCCATCGCGAAGGATTCGATGGCGTTTGGTGGCTGTTGCTATCGGCCGATTGCTTGGAGGGCACGCGTGCGTGCCCTTACGCGCGCACATCGCAGTCGTGCATGGCATCTTGACTGGAAATGATCCGGCCGAGCGTGCATGATGCCGCGAGAATCGTTCTCACAGTAATGCCTTATGGTGATGGAGATTGTGATGAAGGTGTGGTGGTGATGTTGGAGAAAGTGGAGAAAGCGGCGCGCGTGGCATGTTGCACGTGGTCCGCCGTTGCTGAATGACTGCAGCTCCTCATCAACAAAGAACATCGAAGCTCGTGTCGATATTATGGCTTTCAGTTTACAAAAAATTATATCGCAAGATAGAATATAAGTAACCCTACCGCGAAGCACGTCCATCTTTCGCTACCGAGTCTAGTTGCGAAACCAGTAGACCTAGTCATCCCCATCACAGAAGCTATGATGTCGCCTGTAGCACGCGTTGTCTCTGAGGACTGTAAACTGCTAGGCGTCCGCGTAGGTGGAGCGATCGCCCTTGAAGTGCTCTTCTGGGACGTGGAAGATCTTGTCTGTGAGGATTCTGACGCTCGAGATGGCTGAGATGCAGTATTGGTCGGGCTCGATGTCTTGGTATCCGCTGCGGTACGTGTAGTGGGTGAGGCTTCGGTAGTCGCTGACTCTTGAGAACTTGTCTCGATTGCGCTCGCTTTTTCAGTCTCGCCAATTCCAGAGGCTATCATGTCGCCCACTCGAACTAACGAAGACTGCGATAGTGGACCACTCTGGATGGATGATTCCACGGATACCATAGACAACTGGCCATTCGCCACTATGACTGCAGCTGCAGGCGCGTCTGAGCTTGTCGCAGCTGATTGCGAACTGGCAGGTACCGGCTTTACCAGCACGCTTGGCGATTCAGTCGTGCGCTGAGACGATGGCGCGATATCTACCGAGGCCTCTGATGAAGATGGGAGCGATTGTCCTGACTGCTCAGGCGAGGACGCAGTTCTGCAGCTCGCTGATTCTTCATATTGCGAATTAACAGTGAGTGGGTCATTTTGGGCGCCCTGTGGTGTAGTCGTGCGCTGAGATGACATCGCAGTACCTGTCGAATCTTCCGGTATAGGCGAGGGTGGTGATATCGATTTTTCAGGCAATGACGCAGTTTCAAGGCTCTCTGACTGTGCCGACACGACAGTTTCTGACTGAGTGCGGATGCTTTGAGGTTTAATTGTGCTCTGGGTCGACGGCGAAGGGCCTCTCGAACCTTCTGGCGAAGAAGGGGGTGGTGCCATTGATTTCTCAATCGAAAGTGGCATCCGAGAACTTGCTGCATCTGATTTGGAAGCGCTCGGTGACGCATTCCCTGTATCTTTGACCGGCGTTGATGGCATGTCGGGTGACACTGATGGCGTCGGATTTGATGGCATGTCGGGTGACACTGATGGTGTCGGATTTGAGATCACGAGCGACTCTAGTGTTCTTGTTGATCGCGGACCGGTGTTCTGCAGAAGACCTGCATCTGCTTTCGTATTGATATTGTTCGGTGCTTGACTTGGCTTTTGCTCGCCCGAGCCCGTGCTTGGCTGTCTGACTGTGTCGGTCGGAATCGATGCCAGTGCTGTGCCGATATTTGTGTCAGATTTCGGTCCGCTGGTTTCGCTTGCGGCATTATTGGAGATTCTTTGGCCTGCCACAGGTAAGTCTGTGGCTTTGGGAGTCAAACGACCATAGCTTGTAGTCTTGTCCAGTAGAAAAGACGCAGTGTGCACCGGCTGAGCAGGGGCGACCGGTTGCCATGAGCAGACGCAACTGCTGTACACTGATACGATGAGGTCCGTCGGTTGCCAGCTCTCCAGTAATTCTCTTGCCAGCGAGCCTCCGCAGAGCATTCCATCCCCTCCTTCACGCCCTCTCCCGTTACCCGTTCCTGCGTCCGCATCCCAACCACCCCCCGGAATCTGCATTCCGCCTTCACCAACAAGGGTATGGAAGATTCCTTTAGGATCGGTCGGATCTACTGTCATCGTCGGCGTGGACACAAATGTTGGTGAGGCTATGGTAGATCCAGCACCCAAAGTAGCACCATCAGGATCGAATTGAAGACAGCTAGTTGCGCCCGCAGACACTATCGGGATACTGCCGTACCAGAAAAGCTCTGTCTCCAGTATGACGTACGCTGATGGGTACTTTCTGGGAATATCATTAACAGGTGTCCAACAACTCAGCATGGAAAGTTACGAACATAGTATAAGGCCTGTCGAAGCCGTCAGTTGTAATAGTGGTTCTTGTTGGTACATCAGATCCTCCGTCGAATGTCCCATTTCTAAGCCAAAGGCTAGGATTGAGGGTGGTTTCCTCATCGTACAGGGTTGCAACAATGCCAGTGGTAGCGACCTCCGTGATTGTGGACGTCAAGTCTTGTTCTTTATCAATGATGACGACTTCAACACCTAAGGCTCTGTCAGTGGCTTCGAGATTGATATGTTATCGACGAACGAACCGACAGTCACAGGCTCGATCTCCATTTTTGACCAGGTGAGGATGTGATTGGTGAGAGGCTCAAAAGTACAGCATGCCACAGAGCCGCATTCTGTTGCCGACTTCGTCACAAAGTCGTAAGCTGTTGTGGAAGCGTTGATGGAGAACGGGCAGACATCTTCTACTAGCGCTTCATCGCCATAAGTGTAGGAAGCACTTGTATGATTACTGGCAGACTCGTCGTCACTGTACGACCAAGAGTCGTCATCGTGTTCGCTATCCTTCGCCCCTGTTCATCTTCAAGGTCAGTGGCAGTGAAGATCCGGCAATGTGTTGCTGCTTACGCGGTGATGCGTCGCCTCTCCTGACCAACCAAAGTACCAGGAGCGCTTTTATCCAAGCCATCTTGGACGACGACTGCCTCATGAAGTTTAAAACGTCTTCTAAGTTCTAACGGAAGGAAACGCCGTCATGGGCACTTTTGTACGAAAGTTGCGAGGTTCACAAAGCTTTCAGCCCGCAAACCTCCGCCTGCACTACCGGCGCATGGCAGGGAAGAGCATATGAGGCCGAGATATCGTGGTTCACCAATAAAGTTTAGTAGCTCAATCCTCCATATGCACGCTGGACTTTTGCGCAAGGTACCTCATGGCTGTCCATCTTCTGCATTTCTGATCGTGATTGCGTGAAAATTGATGAGTCGACATAGCTCACGCTCGCATACGTGCTGATCAGAGCTCCAGCTTTTTTCGATGCCATGGAGTAAAGACTGTCCGTTTCATTCACTCAGCCTTGTTCACACCCGTGAGGCTTAGTCTTGGCGGTAAACTTTAACATGTGGCTGCTAGCTTCCAGACGCAAGAGCGGCCGAATCTCGACGTACGAGATGCTCAGATGAGGACTTCATTCGTCAAATATCTGGAATGCGCTGCAAGCGCCATCTTGTGGTCGATATTGGCTGCATCTTGCACGCAGAGAAATGGACAACGTGCAGCGCCCATAGCACCCATCTTGGATCGCAGAGCCAATTGTCGTTCTTCGATGTGTAGATGCTTCCAGATGAGGTTCTGCCACAAAGCCCATGGACTTGGCACTAAGACATGAGGCCGCGATGGCCGCAATCGTCGAGCATGTCCACCAATTTGTGCTTTTTTGGGCTTGTACATTCCATTTCCAGGATCCGGCAACGAGATCTGTTTGCACAACATCCTTTCCTGTCGCATGTCAGCTCGCATTGTCGCCGCATGGAGGATGTTCGCGATATGGCTGTCACTCTTCCTCGCGCACATTGCTTCCGCTGCCTTGAACGATACGGCTAAGCCGCTGTCTCTTCCGCCGAGTGGCTACTGGTAGGTCTCGTGCTGTACTCGATGTACACATGTCTGACCGTTGCTCAGGGATGGCAACGATGGACGGTGGTCCACTTTCAACCTACAGATAGGAACACCTGGTAAGAAGCAAGTGCCCGTGGATGTTGTCGTGTGCAGTAGCTCATCCTGATAGTCCAGGTCGTGCGCCTCCTGCCTGGTACCTCCGCCACCGCTGCGAATACAATCTGGGCGATTATAACCGAAGGATGTGAACAAGCGAACCCAGATCTCGAAGCGACAGAGTGTAGCTTCGCACGAGGAGGCACGTTCGATCGGAATGCATCTCTTACCTGGTCAACGTCACGACTGGAAAACAATGGCCTCTACGAGGTCGCACTGTATGAGGAGGAAAAGCTTGGTCTTTCAGCGAACGCTTACTACGGCTTCGACACAATTTCCTTCGGCCATCCTGATTCCGGGCTCCCAAAGTTGGAGAATCAGACTGTTGCGGGAATCGCGACTAATGACTTCTTTCTCGGAACACTGCCACTAAGCCCGATCAGCCAAAACTTCACATCGTACACAACCGGTGCGATACCCAGTGTACTGGGGACACTGCGAGACCCGAACAACACCATAGTTCCTAGCACAACTTGGGCATACACAGCTGGTGCTGTATACAAGAGCCCGCCGGTTTTCGGGAGTGTGACCTTCGGTGGTTACGATGCAAACCGAATTGATTGGAGCAGCTCCGGAAGTGTAAGCGCCCCGTTCTGGACGGACCCATCGCGAGATCTCCTGATCGGACTCCAGTCGATAACGCATGACACCCTGGGCAGTACGCCATTGCTGGCAGACGGGATCTACATCTTTCTCAACTCTTTGATTGCACATATGTGGCTTCCAATAGAGATCTGCCAAGCATTCGGGACCGCTTTCGAGCTCGAGTGGGACAATGTGACCGAGTTCTACACCGTTAGTGAAGATACTCACGCAAGACTGTTAGCCCAAAATCCCAGTTTCGCATTTGCCATCGGCGCTTCGAAGGACCAGGGAACCAGCAATACCGTAATCAACATTCCATATGCTGCTTTCGATCTGAACGTTAGCACCCCGTACTACAATCAGAGCCAGCGATACTTCCCTCTCAAGCGTGCTCAAAACGACACACAGTACACCCTCGGAAGGGCTTTTCTGCAGGAGGCATACGTTATCGCCGACTATGATAGACGTAACTTCACAGTCGGTCAAGCGTTATTTCCCTCAACACAAGATATCGTACCCATCTTGCCTCCTGGACTATCTCTCGATGAATCTTCTCCAGGCCTGAGCACCGGTGCTATAGTGGGAATTGCAATAGCTGTTGCAGCTGTCCTGATACTAGCCTTGGGAATCTTCTGGTGGCGTCGAAAGAAATGGACGCGACCGGGTGCGCAGGCGTACAGTCCTGCTCCAACAGACGAGAAGCCATCTATTCGATCTTGGCATGATCACAAGCCAGAGCTGAAACTCGAGATGGAGGCCACAGGGATTGGAGAACTTCGAGGGGACGACCACCATTATGAAGCTCCAGAACTTCCGGGTGCGTATAATTATAACAACCATAGAGCTGAGCTATTTGCGGGCAATGGGCAGATGTACGAGCTTCCAGTGTTCGATAGGCATGAGCTCGGGAGTGAATATGTGGCTGCAAATGAGTTGGACGTCCCTCGTCGTCACTAGGTGCTACTTTATATCAGTTGCTCACCCAAACGCTTACTTCGGTCCTACCACTTCCATACTGGCGTCCGTCAAGTGCGCTCGTTCTCAGTCCTTGAATCAGGCCATTGTCGAGCGGCAGGCCCTGCAGGCCGCAAGATCTCGATACGCGCCTTCCATGGACAGTATCGGTTGCTTCGTGAGGCTCGAATGTTTGCTCAGAAGCTCAGAAGCAGCACCGGAGAGCATTGATGGCATTGATGATGAAGACACGAAGCGATGCAGAGCCCTACCCTACTTCCGCGGAGATTGGTCTCTAATGCCTCAGGCAGAACATTGATTTTCCTCATCCTCATCTTCTATTCGTTACAACATCATCCGTCACCCACGCAACACGCGATACGCCGAGCGACACCGGGTATTGCCACTACTGTACCGCTTCACGTGGATTCTATGACCTGACAAGCCCCAATGAGGAGAATCTGGTACAAATAAGTTGAGAAGAACTTGAGAAGCATTTCGCACGCGAAAGCACGACATCGCGCTAAACGGTCATGATGCATGCGATCACCCTGCGACCGCCCAGGAGAGCCAATCATGGCTTGGCTCTTGCTTGACCGCGACCCTTGCAGTAATGATGATCTGGGCGATGAACCGAACCGATACCCTTCAGAGATGAGCTGGCGACCGCCCGACTTTCCAGAATGGCAGAATATTCGACTGCATGGCCATGGAGCCGAGACACGTGCGGCACACGTTACCGGCAAGGAATAAGTCATGATGCTGGGTCGTTAAAATCTTCTTCTTCCCATTCCAGGACGCCTGGTCAGTTCTTGTACTCTGCTCATTTGAGTTGACAAGATGGCCGACTCGGATGTTGCGAAGGAGGGCCTCCCGACAACAGACGTTCACGCAACGAAGGCTTCATCGGCAGCTACGTCAGACGTGGACGACAGCTATGAAGTCTATAGGCAGCACGAGCAAGAGCCGATAGATTCTGCAGAGTCAAAGCGAGTACTTCGCAAGATCGATTTGCGGTTGATGCCCATCCTCTGGCTCCTATACCTGCTGCAGTATCTGGACAAGAACGGCATCAATTATGCATCTGCGTATGGTCTACAGAAAGGCACAAATCTACATGGCGACCAGTACAGCTGGCTAGCGTCGATTTTCTACTTTGGTATGAAGCGGAGACCTCTCCTTTGCATCGTGAGATAGTGACTAACTAGACCCGGCTGCTAGGCTACCTGGCTGGTCAATGGCCCGGCGGGGTCCTGATGCAGAAACTGCCCATTGGCAAGTTTCTCGGTACGTACGTTCGTCCGTACTTCTCTTCCAGATGACTAACGTATGCAGCTGGTACCTGCGTGGCATGGGGAATTATCCTCCTGACAACACCGGCAACGACCAGCTTCGCCGGCATCGCAACCAATCGATTTCTACTAGGTTTGGTCGAAGCCCCTATAAATCCGGGCTTTGTGATCATGATGGGCATGTGGTACGTCTCGGCAGAGCAGCCACTCCGTCTCGAAGCATACTACTGCACGAATGGAATCGCGACCATGTTTGGTGGACTCATAGGGTACGCTGTTGGCCACATCAACGGATCGCTGGACAGATGGATGTACATCTTCCTCATCTTTGGCAGCTGGTCCTTCGCAGCAGGCATCCTCGCCCTCGTTGTGCTACCGGATTTACCCTCTGAGGCCAAGTTCTTGACGCCACGTGAGCGCTATGTGGCCGTGGAACGCGTTGCAAAGAACCGACAGGGTGTCAAAAACTCGCACTTTTCTCGCCACCAGGCGTTGCAGACAATTCAGGACCCGAAGACTTGGATTCTTTTCGTCATGGCAGTTGGCGCTCAAGTTCCGAATTCGGCATTGACGAGCTTTACATCGTTGATAATCAAGTCATTCGGATTCGATACGCTTGGCACCCAGTACCTGCAGGTGAGAATGCCTTTGGAGCCCCAGTTCTCTGTACGCAGTGGCTAATTTATGGTACGAATAGATTCCTGGCGGAGCAGTGCAATTCCTGTCGCTGCTTGGCGGTGGCTTCATTTGCTCAAAATTCCCGAACATAAGATGCCCAACCATGATCGTTGCCAATTTGATTTGTATTCTTGGAGCTGGAATGCTCGTGGGCTTGCCAGAAAGCAACAAGTGGGGTCGTCTGGTCGCCATCTGGCTATGCTACTTTCAGGGACTTGGTTTCTCAATGTCCTTGACCATGATTAGCAGTAACATCGGCGGTTTCACGAAGAAACAACTGACGGGCGCGATCATCTTTACCGGATACTGCGTTGGAAACATCATCGGGTGAGCATTGCAATCTGCTGTACGTTTCGGTGTAGGCACGCGCTGACCTCGTGTCAACAGGCCACAGACATTCAAGGACAACGAGTCTCCAGGCTACCACTCGGCATACATCGCCATGCTTGTTGGATACAGCGTTAAGTTGACGGCTGTGTGCGTGCTTTACTTCTACATGTGGTCTATCAACAAGAAGAGGGATCGCGATCTTGCTGCCTCAGATCTGACGAAGGAAGACGAGGAGAAGGCTGCAATCGAGAGCGGCATGCAAGATATGACAGGTAAGAGTGCACAACGAAGCGTATCCTGCTCCAGGAGGTTTCGCTAACCGTATCACAGAGATCGACAACAAAGGCTTTAGATATGTCCTGTAGTTGCGAGCAGCAATCTGATCTTCCTCCATGTTCAAAAATATCTTTTCAACTGCAGATTGTTCCAGACGGCAGCAATTAGTTATTCGCATGCACGATCAGCAAAATGATGGCCAGTATCATTCGCAGATCTTGATGATGTCGAGAAAGTTGCTATGATGTATGACGCAAATTTGAAGTTTCGCAGGATTCCGAGCCCGCACTTTTCGAAGACCGAAGTGTCTCGACTCCTGCAAAGCGAAGCCGAAGCTCCGACCTCACTATATGCCTGGACATTCGCACATGCGAGACGGCGAGATGCGTGTAGATATTAAGATGTCACAAGTAGGTATTATTTGGGCTTGTGTTCTTCACACCACAGTCTCCTAGCTTTCTATACTCAAACAAAAGACGGATATCTTCCAACAACCACCAATTCTTGAGATTCGGAACAACTCAATCAGCAGAATGGCATCCGACAGACGTTCTATCCTGATCACTGGCTGCTCAGAAGGCGGGATTGGCGCAGCAGTCGCCTTCGAATATCAAAAGCGAGGCTACCAAGTCTTTGCGACAGCACGAAACACATCCAAGATCCCATCGGCCCTCACCTCTCTACCCAATGTCACCACAATCACATTAGACGTCACATCCGAATCGTCCATCGCCGCTGGCGTAGAAACAGTCTCCAAAATCACAAACGGCAAACTTGACCTCCTCTTCAACAACGCCGGCACATCTCTCACCTGCCCAGTCCTCGACACCGAAATCTCGGACGCTCGACTCCAATACGAACTCCACCTCATCGCTCCTCTCGCAACATCAAAAGCCTTCTTCCCTCTCCTCATCAAAGGCACAAACGCCGCAATCCTCAACAACTCCTCCATCGCTGGAGAAACCAACCTTCCCTTCCAAGGAGCTTATGGCGCATCAAAAGCCGCCATCGTCAACCTTGGCGAGACAATGCGACTTGAGCTTGAGCCCTTGGGCGTCAGAGTCATCACAGTCGTGACCGGAATCATCGAGACAAAACTTCACGAAAACGAGAAGTTGACTGAGTTACCTTCGACTTCGTATTATGCTCCTCTTGGTCAGTGGTTGAAAGAGCGGAAGGCTGGAACTAATCGTCCTGCGGGAATGGAAGTGGAGGAGTATGCGAAGTTGATGGTGAACAAGGTAGAGAGTGGAAAGAATGGGAAGATTTTTGTGGGACCGCTTACGCCGCTGTTCGTGTATATGAAGTGGTGGGTGCCGACGTGGATCTGGGTAAGTGTTCTTTACTACCGTGATTCGGTGAGCTTGAGTGATGCTGACAAGAGTGTGACAGGACGGATTCATGTTGAAGGCTGGACCGGAGAAGCAGAATGAGCTGATTAAGGAGGAGTATGCGAGGAAGATGAGGTGGTGAAAGTCGATCTACGACATGTTGCTTGGTAGAGAAAGTGTTGAAAATCAGGGACATATTGAAGCATAGCGCAGCTCTTTCAATTGTATGATTTGGATATCTCGCGATGGGAAATCAGCCTTCGCCTCGACTTTGTCGACCATGTTTTGTTGATCCTTCAAGAAATGATGAGATCTAAATGAGTCACTTTCGTGCAGCCCTTGTGAGCGTCGAGTTCAGATTCGCTGGTCCTCTCACCCCAGCACGGCCATTCGTGTTCCCATTCCGGCCAGCTTCCAGGCATCACTTTGGCGATCCCCTTCCATGCACGCTGCGCGAGACCACTGAACGTATTCACGTCTCCCGAACGTAGTATAATAGCAGCCACTCCGTGTGTGTGACATGTCACTATGCACTCTGTCGTCGCGTGAAATGTCTCAAGTTCTTCCTTGGAAGAGCCGTGAAAGTGGGTTCTTGTGAAGGCGGTTGGGAACCGGTCCTGGAGTCGGATGCTTGGCTCGCGCCATGCAGTAGACAAAGATCATCGTCCCTCGAATTCAAAGCCATGCTTCCAAAGTAATGGCAACCCTGGAGGGCAGATACAGGCAAGAACTTCACGCCCTTAGTAGATAAATCTCTTCACTTTAGAACATCAGTCGACGTTCCTCTTCAGAGTAGCAGACTGAATGTTATAAGGTGACCCAGACCATGTTTCGGCAGAGAGTATACGTGATGCGGGTCCCATACGCGCCCGTCACTTTGATCCTGGCACCTGTGAAGCGCTAGCGCCTGGCACCCAGAGGGCGCAGCGTATGTGGCAAGGCACATGGGCCATGCTGGAGAGAAGCAGAAGGCACCAAAGTAATTCGAATGCTTTTGAAAGCGTTGAATGCTTCTTCCGTTGGCGAGGGACATACTCTAGACTGACCTCGGTACACGCAGATGCCTCAGATTCTTGCGTCAATCTTGAAGTCTCGCCTTTCCGTTGCAGATTGAGCACGTATCACAATTTTTTTTTTGAATACCTTTTAACAAGCTAACAGGTTCGCAGCAGCACATGAATACTCTCCAGCGGGATATGAAACGCTTCCGGATCATTCCGAGTAGCTCCATTGGCCATGTGCGCGCGCCTCTTGCCTGCAGAAAGGAAGGTGCCTTTCATGACTTTAGCCATACCAACCCACGTGCGAATAGCTTCTTCGCCGAAAGTGAGCGCATCGCCTGATGACGCCGCCTCCTTGAATGTCATGTATGTGCTTCACCTTCTGTGGGCACATCGGGCAAAAGCTGCCTCTGAAATCAAACAGTGCTTGCTGGAACCTGGGCGTCATAGGATAGTTTGATATGCTTTGCTCCATTGTTCGAGGCGCGAGTTGCAACATCGAACCTCGGGCCAGCATGGATGAGCGGCGTTCTGGCGGCTGAATCACGTTCGAGTGATCATACAGCTGTTCCAGTGGCGTCTTCTTGACCAGTTCATAGGTATCGAGAAGACTTGCAGGTGGCCCTTCTTCCATCTTAGACGGGTCCAGGTAGCCAACTTCAGTGAGTGTCAGTCAGGTCTGAATTGAAGTCTGCAAGGACAGAACACATGAGTGATCTTGTAGCCGAGGATTTTGTGCAGTTCAGCGCGCAGCAGCTCCAGATTGCGCCCTCAGAGTCTAGTGTCCACTTGCCGGGATCGAGATAGCGTGTCTGCGGCACAGTAGCAGCCGGCGGCAAGTGACGAGCGCGAAGGGAAGACGTGTTGTTGTCGGCGAATGCAGATAGTATTTCGGATCGGCGAAAGTCTTGTGCCGACATCGATGATCTCGGCTCGTGCTTGCTCCAAGTGACGACTCACGACAGTTGTTCCCGCGCATATTGGGCAACGACCAATATCTCTGCGCGACATACGAATCGAACATAGATCACCATGAACTCCGTGGCTTCCAAACGGCTCTTCCAGGAGTACAAAGCTCTCACCGTAGACCCGCCCGAAGGCATTACCGCCGGACCTGTGAACGAAGATGACCTCTTCGTATGGGAAGCAATTATTCAAGGCCCCGAGGGAACACCCTTCGAAGGCGGAGTCTTCCCGGCGGAGCTCAAATTTCCCAAGGACTACCCGCTTATGCCGCCGACCATGAAATTCACTTGCGAGTTATGGCATCCAAATGGTACCTGATGAGCCCTCGACCGGTAGGTGGAGTTGTTGCTGACAGTTAGATACAGTCTATCCCAACGGCGTTGTCTGCATCTCGATCCTTCACCCTCCTGGAGACGACCCGAACCACTACGAATCTGCGTCAGAACGATGGAGTCCCATACAAAGCGTGGAGAAAATCTTGATATCTGTCATGAGCATGATTGCGGAGCCAAATGACGAGTCTCCGGCAAACATCGATGCGGCAAAGATGTGGCGAGAACGGAGACCGGAGTTCGAGGAGAGGGTGAGGCGAGATGTGAGGAGGAGTCTGGGACTGTGATACGATTCTGGGAATGCCACGAGAGGCGTCGTGTATATCTTTGAGCGAGGCGCATGGGACCGGAAAGAAAGCATGGAATATGTTATGATGAACGAGATATGATCGGATAGAGCAGAATATGAGAGCACATAGAGTGCACCGCCTGGGGGGATGGATGTCAGAGCTGCCACGATTGGAAAGGACTCCACAGGGCCACCACTTGCACACGACCCGGCATCGTGAAGGAACTTCGCGACAAAAAGATATCGATTCAATTGGAGATAGTCAGAAGCGAACCGACGACCTTCCGCTCGTGCAGCGTGCAGTCTTGTTTCACATGAACAGCAGGACAGCAGGACAGCAGGCCAGCCAGTGGCGCCCCAGTGGGTGACACACAGCGGATGCGCTGCCACTGCGCCATATTCCCCGAATACTAGCGACATTGCCTCCTTTCATGCTCTTCATTGTCATGCGTGATTTGAGAGCCTTTGCGACACTGCCAGCATTGCAGCCGGGTAAGCCTGCGGACAAGGCTGATATTAAGGCCCTGCCTCACCTCGCCTCATTCTCTACTTCATCAGACCTCAAAAGCTCGGTCCCAACATCATATTCTTCAACACGATCGTACTCTTCCATCCTGATCGGTTCTATTCCGCTATATCCAGCATGCTGCGACAAAGCGATCGCGTCATCCCTCCCTTTCCTTACGTCGACCACGTAGACCAACGGTATCGGAAGGGCAATCAGCACAGCTAGAAATATGAAAGCCGGCCGAATTGATCCAGCGTTATCGATCAGCACCCCAACAATCGCAGGTCCGACAGCTGAGCTTCCCTTATCTGTGATCGCGTAGAGGGCATAGAAAGCAGCTTCTGATCCGGGCGGAATGATCTCACCATAAAAGGCGCGGCAATACGATGATAGCCCTCCCATGACAAAGCCATGGATGAATCCGAGAGGGTAGATCTCCCAGATTTGTTGCAACCCCAAAAAGCCCAGAGATTTGATGAAGGGTACGAACCCTAGCATACCATAGAACGGGATGATCTCCATCAACAGCATGCAAGCAATAATTGTCTGTTTGGTCTGCAGGCCGTATCGCTTTGAAATGATAGGCCACGCGAAAGCTCCAGCAAGTCCCGAGCCAATCGATGTGATCGACAACAGAGCGATCGGAATCGTGTCCATGTGGAGTTCTGTGCGCGCAAACAAGATCGCTGTGCCACTGACAGTGGCGATGGCATCTGACAACAAGAACCACGCGATCAGAAATACCCAAGTTTGGCGGAGCTTGGCAGCAGTTCTCACGGTCGTCCAAACAGATTTCCAAGCAAATGTCATGTACTGTATGGCAACTGGCAATTTTGATTTCCAAGGCTCAATTGCTCGCAAAGGAGGTCCTGGTCGATTTCGGAGCCAGGTTGCGCCAGGAAGAGTGAGAGCAAACCAGCAAATACCTCCGAAAAGCAGTACGAATCGGAGTGGTGTGGATTCGGCTACGAAGTGGGCTTTCTTCAGCAACACCAACAGCCCGATACTCAGCACTTGTGTCGAGACAGCAGCAGCATAGCCTAACCCCACTCCTCTCGACGAGATCTGCGTCGACAGCTTGAGTTCAGGTGAAGTCGAGTTCTTGGGTTCCAGATAGCCTCCGGTGCTCTCGCGAGCCTTCGCTCTCACCTGTGGATGATTCGCAGCCAAAAGCGGTAAGTATGAGTTCAGCAGAACGAAAGTTGAGCCCAGACAAACCACACCCACGATGGTCAACAGCGATCCAATGAGGTAAATTGCGGGAGAAACCAGAATCATGGCCATCGTCGCTCCAGAACCCACGAATGCAAATGTAAGTAAGAGCCGTTTCCTGTACGTTCCGTAATCGGCCACGGGACTAAAAGAGATCAACACCAGAGCCTGGGTGAAAACTGCAAGCGAGAAGGTATACATCGCGAAGGAAGGCGTAGCGATGTCTCGTCCAAATGGTCGAACAACGCATTGAGATTTCGTATCATCTGCGTCTCGACGCAGTGAGGAAGAAGCAGTCTCCAAAATCGTCCGCGCCGCAAGGCTCGCCAATTTCGTGACGTGTGCAGCATCTTGCTGTTGCTGTGGAACACATGGTGTCTTTCCATCATCTCTCAATACACCAGCTTCTCTGGCAAGTTGTTCCAATAGAACCGGGGAAAAAGAACCTACACATTCAATTATTACTCAGCCAATGGAATACCCACAGGAGTGGTCTTCTCTCTTTCTCTAGCAAAGTGAGACAAACATACCAACGCCACAAACTGCAAAAATTTCCGCCGCCAATCCACAAGAATACCATCCTCTTAATTCTTTCTCGGAAGTCGGAGAGACATCTTCTGCCTCGTACCGTGGAGCACGCGTAGCAGAACCGCCGTGGAGCTCTGCATCCTCATCGTCATCGTAGTTGTCGTCCAAAGTCATGATCAAACAGCAGCATAAAACTGTAATAAAGTAAATCAAACAAGATCCCGAGACATATCGCAAGGCGGACAAGAAGTAGCAGAAATGCGCAAGTTTGGTTGGGTGCTGTGCCTTGCAGCAGGATGTGAGACGGATGAGATCGGATCTTGCACTGTGACGTAAGCTTTCAATTGATTTCTCAACAATCAAAATTTGATGGTTTGTGAGTCAATATTAGCAACTCCCACGTCTTTGCGTTTCAGCTCTGCATGGAACAAAATGAAAGTTCCAGAATGTGCTATCAACTGGAAAGCTCTTAGTATCTGTACTTCATGGAAGGGACTTGTATTTTGGGGGTATCATAAAATGACTAAAGCGTAGCGACCGCTTGCGTAATGGCACCAATCATATCGCCCAGTCTTTGGGATCATCAGCGGCAGTTATGAAAGGTTCGTCGACCTGCTTGACGGCCAGGTCGCTGCACAGAATACTGCAACATTTGTTAGCAAAAGCGAAGCTGCAGTTCACACTTGAAAATACTTACCAACTTCCCGCAACAAGCCCATCCAGTTCCCGTACCATCCCCTCTCTCCTCTTTCCTAGTGCAACGCCTCTTCCGATCTCCTTCTGCAGTTCTCTGATCCTCTTGCCTCTTCCCATACCTGCCATCTTCATGACTTTCTCGCCGAGACAGTCCGCATGGAACGCATGCTGGCAAGGAAAAACGAAAAATTGTCGCATGAGCAATGGTAGCCGACACTCCCAGCATCTTTCGCCGGGCTCGACTATCGCGTATCTCTGATCAAGTGCTGCGATATCCTGTTTGATATTTTGTGCCGTACTCGCTGACTCGTCCATTTCCTGCTTGAGAGCATCGATAGTACGCGAATACTCTTCCAGAGCTGCGCAAATTTCCTCTTTGAAGTCGTCAATGATGACGAAGTCTGGGAAGAAAGGAATCAAATCCTCGATCCGCAGAAGCTCGCACCGCTTCAAGAACTCGATCGCAGATTTGATGCTCTTAGTCTGTCCAATGACTTTCTTTGCAACTCGCAACCACAACTTCTTCCGAAGCGCCGCATCGTTATCAGGACGGTCGGCAACGTCAGCTGCGAGCTCGACTTGATCATGCTTGAGCGCAAGATCCACGGCGGATGCGTACTGCCGCATAGTCGTGTACACGTGTACCGCTGACCGCACACGCTTGTGTGTGATGCATAGTCGCAGAGCGAAGTCGGCATCGTAGAACTGGTCGTTATTCTGTGATTGTGCTTGAAGGTATTGAAGTAACGAGGTCTCATCTTGTGTAGGATGCGCCGCATAAATCGATATTAGCGTATTGTGGACAGCTGGTTCCGTGGAGTGCGTGTGGTTGATGCAGAACTGCAAGTAGCGTATTGCTTGGTTCTGATTGAGTGACACATTACTGCCGTGCACTTTGTTGTAGTTGAGCAGAGCGGGAATAATTTTCTTCGTGTCCAGGGCCGTTTGGCGCATCAGTACTTTAATCAAGTCGCTGGCGACGTGCGACATGAGTACAGTGCTGTAGCGATAGAACATATCCGGGTCGGTTTGCTTGGTCAGAACAGTCATTGCTTCGTTCCACCGCTCTCTGTTGACCCAGTATGATAGGACATAGTTATAGTCCTCGACCACATTTGCGAAGAAAAGTAATTCCTCTTCTCGGCCATGCGCACTGATGATCTCATAGGTGGTCTTGCGGTCGAGGTCCGCCTTGTACTTCGATACGAAGTCTTGGAATTCCTTACGAACAGCAGGCAATTGCCTTTCTGTGTCGCTTGCTGTGGTACCGCTTGCTGTAAGATCGGCCTTGGTAGAAATTGCATCGTCTAGCTGATTGAGCTTGGTCATGAACAGTTCCACCATCCAACTGGCCAGCATGGTACGCTGCATAGTATTGCTTCGCTTAAGCGAGCCAAGTTTGACCAGCAGGTACTTGCGCAGAGCATCGTGCTCGCCTTTGTCGATGAAACTGAGTGCGACGTCTTCAAATGCCTTTGTGCTCTTGCCAAGGATGGTGGCAGCCTCCGCAAACTTGCCTTGTGAGATGAGGTGATCGCCGGTCATCGTGGCGACAGCATCTTTCTGTTCGGGTGTCTTGGCATATCGCTGTGCGGTCTCGTACTGTCCTTGTTGCAGCATGATCTTCCAGACATCGCGCGATTCGTCATTAACCACGATCTCAAATATCTCTTGAGGCGTAAAGAGCCAGTAGGTATTCTTTTGATGATCAGCAAACAAGCCTAGGCTATTCTGCCCAGTCTCCAGGATTTGCTGGTTATACACGATCGATTCGTCTAGACGATTGATGCCAGTCAGTCGTCCCTCAACTAGCGCAATCATATGGAATTGAGTGAGAATCATGAAGGCGATGTTAGGCTGCGTGGCTCGATTACGACCACTTGCCGCTTGCACGGGTGGGAGTTTGGTTTGCGGGAACATTTTCGACTCGCGAAAGACTTGCTTGCCGAGAGTGACAAGATCTGGCACTTCTGTAATGAGATTGCCATGATAGATTCCTTGGGAATTGAGCCAAGCATATGCCCGCTCCGCATCGTGTCCTTCAAAACTGGCGTGAAGCCCATCTGGGGAGTCGGGTGAAGTGGCGAGGCAAGAAGGTGCCTGCCCTCCTGTATGTCCAATGGCATGCTCGTTCGGCGTTTCGCTCTCGAAGAGCTTTGCGTATATGGAGCCACCAGATTCATATCCACGCCCTCCAGTCCTGCCTACAAAGTGCAGCAGCTTGTGTTGTGTCGCTACCAGTACCCTCCGCGTCTCCGGCTTTTGCACTACCACATCTGCGTACAGTCCCACCACGGCTCCATCTTGGGGGTTGTAGACATTGCGAAGATACTTCTCCGAGCTCCTGTAGAATTCGGTACTGGGCTCAATATAAGTCTCGTAAATGTTTCCGTCCGTTGTGCCCAGCAGGATTTCTCTCGTAGACGACGTCGGCAAGGACGAATTCCAGGCCACACTCTCAATTTGCACTCCTTTTAACTTGTTCAGTGGCTTCGGTTGCCGTGACTGCACATGTAGGTAGTAGTTCTCCCCAAGCGTCGTAGAGATGAGGAGATGCGACGCGGATGGATCGATGAACAGCTTTCGAATGACACCGATTTCAGCTGGGCGCTTCGGCAAGTCGATGTCGTCGATATCGGCGGCGTTGTCAAGGTCGAATCGCAGTAGTCGTCCTGTAGACAAGGCGAGCACGAGCACATTGTTGGCAACTTGGGCGGCCACGAAATCGGCGGAGATGTCGAACTTCATCTGCACGCGCTGCACCTCGAAGATTGGCAGCGCATCATCTTGCGCGCCAGCAGCAGCAGCATAGCCGCTCGTCGGATCCAAAGCCATGTGTTATCGGGTCATTGTAGTGTGTAGGCAGCAAAGTTGACCTCTCGAGAGCTGCTCGTGATGATCTGACGTTGCTGGCGCCGAGCTTCGAGCTTGGGGCGTCGCGTCTCACCTCTTCGCAACATCACTTCTCACAACACTCATCAACAGAGCGACCTTCATTCATGAAACCAAGGAGCCCGATTTGGCATATGGAGCTTCAGCAATGGAAAGAGTATGAGAAGCCGACTTCGACGATGAACTCCCGGCATGCTCGAGACGCGTTCGGGCAAACCAGGTCTTCACGCGATCCTGAAACTCCAACACTATACTGGAGACTGCATATCAAAGCGACAAAGATCTGACACCCCCAAATTCCAGTTCAATTCTTTCTTCACCCTATATTCTGCCCTTTCTAACGATCTCGGCCGTCGGCCAGATTTGGTCTACGCGTGTACATGACCCGAAATGGCCAAGGTGGTGGTGAAAGCACTGGCTCTTCGCCTTTCCCATTCTCCGCTTCGTTACCAGCATCCACCATCTCAAATCCAGACTGGTCCAAACTCTCGGCACGTTCGGCACGTTGAGCACGTTGAGCACGCTCATGCGAAGCAACGAGTTTCTCCAACCTCTCTACCTGACGCTTCAGATTCCGGTACTCCGCTCCTTCGTCCACTGGCTGTCGGCTGCTCGATGCAATCGCGGACGATGAGCTTTGTGTAGCAAGCTTGGCAGCTTGCGACTCTGGGGGCGCTGTAAACTGCGGTTGTTCAGCTGAGCCGAGAGACGAACGTAGAATTGCCAACATGTCGCTGTTGCATTTCTCAATCGCGCTCACTCGTTGCTCAAGCTCGGCAAGTCGTGCCTGGTGCTGTTGGTTTGCCATTTCCTTCCGAAACTGATTGCGAATGAATGTTCTTAGGGACTCTTCTATGTCTGCGGGAGAGACACTTTGGACCACTCTAGATTGTACCGGCTTCTTAAGAGCCAGAGCATGTTGACATATATTGCTGCTGACTTGTTTGCCAGATGTTCCGCAGATCAACGATCTGTTTTCACAATGTGAGCACAATCTCTTCATCGCGATAGCGTTGCTGTACCGCCATCGATCATTTGACACCACACGATCTACGATGGTGGTTCTAGTGCTCAGCAGCATACGACCTCGAAGATGGGCACGGAGTGGCCCCTCAGGCCTGAGGCACTTGCCTGGGAGAAAACATCTCCTGAGGGCGTGCGTAATGTCCAAGACTCATCCGCATTCGCTGCCCAGTCGAGTCCTGACGCCTGCATGATTCAATAATGACTGGTCGCTCGGTCTCTCCGACTCAAACATGTAGCGAGCGATCGTGCCATGAAGGTTGAACAACCCCAGGTCACTCGGAAGAGGTGTGATGAGAAAGCCTTGCCGATGGCCTCGTCCCAAACATGCAGGTATCGAAATGGGTCGGCCGTCGGCGAATGACGGAGTCTCTTCCGAATGCCGCTGAGTTCGCGCCACAGGCGCCACGTCATAAAGCGGTATGTGGTCACACGACCACCTGCCCAATTCGCACGGGTGCATATTTGGCAAGAAAACTCTTCATGTTCAGTCATCAAAAGCTTCCATTCCTCTCATGTCTACAGGCAGGCGGCTCGAGCTCTCCACGGGTCAAACTCGTGACAACGAAAAGCTCAATCGGCTCCAAGCCGTTCCCGCAATGTTGCAATTGCCTGGAAAGTTCTTCTGTGATTATCCTCGACACGCGATCGCCAAGTACAAGACATCTTGGCTTTGCTTGTCAGTCTGCCGAACACGCGGAGTACTTCTGCACTTCTCCAGCATTGGTAACGCTTAGCGAAGCTTGGGGCACGTTCAACCGGCTTGTTCCAATGTGATTGACGATCTCAGCGGCTGAAGCAGCCAACCGCATGAGTCTGTACACTTTTTGCTCCATACTGACGTTACATTCCATGAACAGAGTGAAACGCACGGCGCAGCTAGCCTACAGATCCCTACAGCTGCAGAGATTTATCCGTGCATCTCAGCTACCAGAAGCCTCCAACGGCAGACCTATGCAACAAGGTTGATTAACATGTCAAGATTTTCACATCCTCGGGCACTCGCGGCCGCGTGGCGCAGACAACAGGTACAGAGCGATTCGTGGCGCCAAGTGCCCTGGAGCTACATCGCCCGCTCTGGTCAGGGCAGTTAATGTACGCTAAGAGGAACGTTCGTATTTGGCCACACTTTACTGGCAACAAACTGCATGTCTGCTTCTGCGACCTCAAGATCACTTTGCTCAGGGCCCCATCTTCTGACATCATGGAGCAGGCCAAACATGTTCTAATGAGGGGATGTGCAACGTTGAATCGGATCTGAAGTATGTGGCTGCCTGCCACATTATGATATATAAGTCCTCCGACCAGCTGCCCAAGATCAGGAGCATCTTAATCTATCAAATTCTCACCCTTCTTTGACAATACTTCAACAGAACTTCAAAAGCCACCATGCACACTTCCCGCATCTTTTTGGCTGTGGCCTTGGCCGCGCTCGCCGGAGCACAAGACATTGACTCAAACGACATTCCAAACGCTTGCCAAAGCACTTGCAACGCGCTTGTTAGCTCGACTCAGCAATGTGACGACTCTACCAGTAAGCAAACCACAAGGGGTCCGGAATCATCGACTTACTAAATCGGGAAGTTTAGGTGGAGACGATGCCTACCTGCAGTGCGTCTGTGGCGCACAGAACGCGGCTTCGGTGATCCCAGACTGCGCCAACTGCATCAAGAACAACGGCGGAGATGCCGACAACGATGCATTCGATCTCGCCCGCAAGTGCCAATTCTCCACGACCTCTCCGGGCACGCAGAGTATGACTTCCACCTCAACCAGCGGACAGTCGGGAGCATCCAGCACCGCTAACACGGACGCCAGTATGAGTACTACCGGTAAGAGGGCTCTGTGCCGAGTGTGAACCAGCACAATGCCGGCATGACTAACGCGTTTCTATGTATACAGGCTCGGTAGGCTCGACGACTGCTGGCAGCAGCATGAGTGCTACAGGTGGCGCGGAGTCCACGCCATCAAGCACGGCGCCGGCTGACAATGCGGGCAGCAAAGCCATGAGTGGGATGGGCGCTGCTATTGCTCTGCCGCTGCTCGCAATCTTGTGATCAAGCAGGATTTACGATGTAACAATGTGGCAGTTACCATATGTGCACCCGCTCCCTTGGATAAAGACCTGATGGAATGTGGATCTCTAAATAGACCAACACGAGAAATCATCGAGTATCGAGCCTCAAGGAAATCCCTATTACATTTAACCCGACCTTCCGACGAAAGTGGACATCGAATACTGAATACATCGATGGAAACCTGACGCTGGTGGAACTGATGCCGTCATATGTAAGCCTCCTTCCCTTGTCGCTGCTCTTCCTTGATCTGGCGCATGCAACTGAGTCGAGACCTTCTCGCCGGCGTCCCAGCCGTGACTGCCTGTGCTCGATTCGTCTCCATGGTAATGCTCACCGGCACATCTACTCTTCGTCCTCGTCAAAGTCGTCTTCAGAGTATTGAAGACCCGGCCATGGCAGGGTGTGCGCAGATCCTTCGTCGAGGCCAGCATCGCTCATATCGGAGTCATGGAAGCGGCCTTCAGTATTGTCCTCCATGGCCTGACCGCCGTCGTACTCGCATTGGTCGGTGTACTCTGGAGCCGGCTCACAGGAGTCGACGCGATCCGCCTGATAAGTCAAATCTTCGTTGTAGGAACTTGCATCCGCTTCCTGCTCATCGAAATCCTGATCGGCGTAGATGTGGTCTTCGTACTGGTCAACTTGAGCATCTTCAGGATCGTAGTCGGCAGCGAACTTATCCTGGCTAACGAATAAAGCAGGATCTGAATCTTCATCCTCGTCGCCGTTGGCTTCGCTTGGAACGAACTCGTGCTCCACGGTATCTCCAAGAACCTCGTATTCCACAGTACCATCGCGGTTGGAACTGTCGAAGTTACGAGAATCCCACTCAGCCTCGGGATCTTCTTCCTCGTCAAACTGGTAATCGCCCCTCTCAAGCTGCTCAAGGCTTGGAAAATTACTGACTGTAATCTCTCCCTGGTGCCCGGTGGACATTCGACCCTCGAACACATCGAACCAGTATGGACTCGACACTGGGCAGCCTCTAGCAATGGCACTCTTCGCCGCACGTTGGAGATCTTCCGCTTGCCGGGACTCGACGCTCCACCCAGAGTATGTGCCAAAACCAAGATAGCCGCTGACTAGGGCGGCGAAAACGCTCTCTTCTGAGAGGCGATGCACGAAGTATTCGGGATTCTGGTCGAAAGTAGACCACAGAGCCCGCTCATCTGCGACACCATATTCTCTGAGCAAAATTTCGATCTCGTCGAGCTCGGCGTCTTCTTGTTCGAATTCTTCTCCCTGGCGCTCTTCTTCCTCGAGCTCGCCGTCATCTCCGCCATCATCATCCGGTTGCAAATGATCTCCTGGGAGGTCAAGAGCCGCTTACCTTGGACCTATGTTGCTCCGGCCATGGTGCCTCTGTCCTGGCAAAAGCTCCTCAGGCCAAAAAAAGCGCCAAAGCCTCACCAAAAACTTCTTGTACGCCCAGAGCATTTTCTTCTTGTTAGTCCACCCCAAGTTCCGGAGCACGCGCTCCCAATGATTCAGCGACAGGTGTGGATCGTTATATACAGCAACTTCTGCATCCATATGCCAGTCGATACGCTTTGCTGGCGTCAATCCAGTCGAGAGTCTGCCGTCCGAGTAGTAGATTTTTGGTCGATAATACACCCCATCAGTACGCCCGCTGGTCTTGGCGATGTCGAGATAGACCTCATGTCCATCGTGGAGAGTGCCGATCCAAAGGCATGGGCGATTGCCACTGCTGGTCAAGCCTCGCACTTTGACATCATCGTCACGCACGAACTGCAAGATTCTGTGGTGGTATGCGTGTTCATCTACCCTGATGAGTCGGCACAGGAGACGCTCTTCCTGTGTCTGAGGCGCGAAAGGTATGTCGTCGATTGGCACGATGGCCGTCAAATCAGCGGCGACATCAGCCATTGCGACACTGGTGTCAGTAGCCAAAGCGGACGGTGGTTGATGGAACAAGATTGGTTGTCAGTCGCTGACAGCAAATTCAGGTGGAGTTGCAGCGAGTGGAAGGTTGGAATGTGAGAGGAAGTTGTCTGTGAAGGGGCAGATCAGAGCCAGCATTTATGCTAGTGAAAGAGCGTCGATAGCGACAGCTGAAAGATCGTTCACGACGTTGACCACATGTTCCGACAAGCTCATCGGCTTCGTGTTCGAGGAGCCTCTTGCGATCGATATGGCCTTGGGTCAATCAAAGACTTGTGCTGAGGCTTGGATGATTGACGAGGCCTCGTTGTGTCAAGGTCTTGTCGAGTGGAGAGGCCTCGCCCGTCGTGTTGAAGCCCCCTCTCCCAGCACACCAAGGCCTGGTCTTAGACGGTGAATGAGGGTCTCATCATTTTCCCAACAGAGACTCTGCGGCATTTTTTGCTTTATGTGGTTCTGCAGAGCCGGTCAATCTCAAAACAGGTTTTAATCGTACCTCGATGGACTTACGGAAACATGGCGGCATTATTTCCAATGCTGCAAGCCATTCGATTCAAGAACGGATCGCAGTCGGCCTTTGTTGAATTTACCTGGGCACGAAGCCCTTTACTGGCTTACTACGCTGTCTCTGGCTTGCAGAGCCGTGTGTCCAAAGCACCCAGGCCTTCTCTGGCCTCTTTAGAGAAGCCTCCATTGATCGAGGGTCCATTCAACAACGGGTGTGCGCTGACACATGTTTTGCGCAGTGAACGCTCCGTCAACTGCACAACTTCGCTTTCACACTCTTGTACCTCCTTATCGTGAAAACCATGCCCGGACCGCTTTTCAGCAAGAGCAAGACCACGCATGAGAAAGGAGACCTCTTCAACCTTGCTTACGGTGAGGACTCCCAAGTATTTGCAGATATGGCCAAAAGCCGGAAGTTCTTCGACTCTCTCTCACGCTCTTTCAAGACCTCATTCTTTTTGGCTCTTCAATTCATTGCCCTCCATATGGCTTTCTGCTTCAGAAGCTTGGCCGACAACATGATATCCTGGAGGTGCAGTGTCATCAGCCTGAAAAGATCTGTTCAGCTGGATGCAGCGACTGTGTCCTTTCGACAATCTGAACACGTATGCTTTCACTTCTCGTGAGGCCACAAAATCACACAAGATTGCAATTGGGTACCGTGCCGCCACAGTTAGTCTGGAA
This sequence comes from Cercospora citrullina, assembly GCA_013365195.1. Lineage (NCBI taxonomy): Eukaryota > Fungi > Ascomycota > Dothideomycetes > Mycosphaerellales > Mycosphaerellaceae > Cercospora > Cercospora citrullina. Next base: position 87,920 of record JAASFF010000511.1, on the reverse strand, counting down.
GTCTTGGCAATAGCTTTACATATCACACTCCTCCCGCAACTCCTGTGCAGCTTTGCAACAACTCAAGCACTCGGCGACACTTCTATGACATATCACGAAGTACAACATCCACATCAACACACCCGGCACCCCTGATAATCTCACGCTTGCGATCCGGCACCCAAGAAGCCCCTGGAATTAAAACATTGCAAACGCTGAGCACCATCGACAGAGCTGCCTTGACCTGTCAAAGCCTACCACTCCTCCTCCCCTAGTGATGGATCGCCAGGCCGAAGTGGTGCCGCGCGAGCCACCGCAGAGACATACTAGAAAGTCGCGTCCATCTTTGTGTTCGTCCTTGGAATTTATGTCATGTGGCTCTGCGACAGGGAGACCCCACGGCCCAGGCAGTTCGTGTTATCAGGTTTGCCAGGAATGGCAGTCGCGACACTTGGGCCAGTCGTCGTGGGCTGGATTGCATACACTTGCTTGAGAGTCCAATTCGCGCACTCAGAGCTCATGCCTGCGTGCCGGGTTACAGGATCTTCCAAGTTGAGCTTCAATCCCACATCTTGGGCCTGCAACCAGGAGAGACTGTCAGAGTGAGCGACAACCACTGCAGAGGAGGGTCTAACAACGGACTCGTTGCTATCTTTGCTGAGCATCAGAATTGTAGGAGAACTAATCTTATGCGCTGGAGTTCTAGCCATCTCCGCGTTGAGAGATATTCGGCTCTTGCTGGTGTTGCTTGGTGGCGCTTTGGCTGCACTCCGAGCCTTGGAAAGCGCCTGAGGCAGCGTCTGGGCACGAGATAGCCACTCACTGCAGCTACGCGAGACGAAAACTCAGGAGAGCATTGGCAAGGATGAAGAGCTTTCGGTAGGGCTGGGATAGAGTGGGCGAAAGGAGCGCCAAAGGAAGGGCGAAGTTGTGAAAGAGACTAAAGAGTGGGTATCAGTCCTATGTACTCCTCTCCCTTCCTCTAACACGCCACACCACTCCGTGAATACATTCTTTGCTCATCTGGTATTGCCACACTGAATGACATGAGTTCGTCCGTGCGGTCTTCTCTCCCTCAACTGGGCTTGTGCGCTGGCTGCGCATATTCACCTCAGAGTCCTTAGCTGTTCTCTCGCAAATGGAGTGATATGTGACTCAAAATCTGCACTTTATCGACTCCGGGCGAGGGCATCGTACTCGCGCGTGAATTGAGTTGTATGCGAACATACGGGTGAGCAGTGCTTGCCTCGTCATGCTCTTAAAAATCGAGGGTTTTGTCGCATGTGGCGTGGCCCGAGGCGGAACCGTGGCGTTGTCTGAATAGCAAGAAGGACCCAGCATTTCTTACGTGTCGATGGCTCCCGGTAGTCGCATTGGACCCAGCCGCATGCGAACAACCGATTCGAAGCACTGAAATTCAACTCGTATATCATACCTCAACCATAGTATTGTTCTTGCGCTTGATAATGTCCGTAGGCCGGCATAACATTCTGATCGGCGAGCCACCAATGGGCCCCGTCCTGCATTCCCATGCCCATATTCTGCATCGGTAGAAAGTCGTCCCAAAGATTATTGGTGAAGACCGTGTTGAACGCGTTCCAGTCCATAGTTGCATACGGATCAATGCTCCAGTCGATGGGGCTGTATCCTTCGTATGGGCCAGAACCAGCCGAGACTTGTGACTCTGGCGTTGGCCCGTCGTTGTACATCGGTATCGCAGCCTGCGCATTTGGCACATAATGGGTGCTCTGCACAGGCATTGTAGTGTTAACACTCGACGCCGGACGATGCTGAAGTGTTTGCTGATGTACATTGGTCTGCAATGGTGGAGGCACAGTCTGCTGTGGAATTGGAGGCGCATCGTGCCGTGGTCGTTTATGCACATTTTCTGCTTGCGTTGCGCCGGTCGACCTTTTTTGTTGGCGCGCTTTTCTCGCTCGTTGGATCGATTCGTTTACGTGCGTCCATGCAGGGTCGTCCTTCTTCGACTGGTAAAGTTTGTCCCATTGCGCCAAAAGTCTGTCTAGTACACTCCAGGCCATATTCGTGAAGTTCTCATCTCGGCTCCATGCCAGCTCGGCAACGACGATGGCCAGCGAGTGCCACTGCACATAGCCTCTGAAATACCACACCCAGTCGGAAATGCGGTCATCCACAGCAAGCGCATGAGTACGCTTGATGATGTCCACCGACGACTCCAGCAGAATCATGCGCTCTTCCTCAGGCATGGTCTTGGTGGGAACGGTGCCACGAGGGAAGTTGATCAGAAGGCGAGCTTTGGTTAGCATTCCTTCGATGAAGTTGACGCACAGCCAGTCGTATGGTCTTGATTCGTCCATGTAACTCATGTAGACAGAATCCAGATCGTGTTTTGCTTCGTCATAAAATTGTCGTTGTCGTTCGGTGACGCCAGGAGTGCCTGCGGGGGAGCCGCTTCCGATATTCCAGATGCCAAATACCAAGCGATGTATCTTGAATCTGAGTATTGGAAACGTAGAGTCGGTGATGCCTTTGCGCCCCAATGGGCTTACTGTCATGCGCGGGTTCAAGTCGCAGTCGTTCAGATTTCGTGGCAGTTCAACTTTCTTCTCTTTGAAAATGCTGTACTTTCTCGAACCACCTTCCTCTGCCGTTCGAGATTCGAGCCCACACAGGTGGTACCACAATCGCCGCCGGTATTCGACTTCGAATGGCGAATAGCGCCCTTCGGGCTCTTCTTCTAGCTTGATGAGCTGTGCGCAGCGTACTGCCTCGTGGAAAAGATCTGCTATTCCAGTCATGCTGTCGGACCTGCGTATGCAGACCTAAAGCCGTCAGTCGGGTGTGCGAACCTTCCTAGTGATTGACGTACTATGTATAAAGTCAGAGCCTGCAAGCCTTCGAGCTCCGGAATCTCGTAATTTCTGCGTATCTCGTCCATGATGCATTTACCATACCGACTGAATAGAATCTCTTGACCTTCTCCAAACTTCTGCCGAGTCTCTTGTGCAGAACATGTACTCAGCGCAGCGTAATACATGCTGAAGATCATGGCTTTCGTCGACGAAGAGACGCTGGCAGGGTTGTTGATGAGACTTATGATCTTGGTTAAGAACGAAGGGCAATGAATGATCTTGACCATGGGATCCACTCTCGTCACGAAAAGGTTCCAATACTCGAATATTCGAGCGGGAGACGGATGAGGGTGGCTACTAGAATAGTGATATGCTGCCGCGGAGTTATTGCCATGCAAGCCAATGCCTCCATCGTCCTTGCGCAGATCTTCGTCTTTGGCAGCAGACTTGGTGAGAGCTACCAAGGCATCTTGAACCAGGCTTTGCTGGTTTGGAGACTGTGGGGTTGGACGTTCGTTTGCAGCCGTATAGGGAGTGCCCGAAGCTCCGGAAGACGATGCACGGCCTGGGCTGACGGAATCGCCTGTCTGCAAAGCTTTCGCTTGCTCGTTCTTTGGCTCCAGGTATTTAACCAGGTCCTCCAGGTGGCGTTGACGAGGCGGCTTGTCTTTCTTGTACGGGCCTCGCTTCCGCTTGACGCCGAGGTCGGGAGTAGGATAAACACATGGCAGTTCGCTTTTCAAGCAATTGAAGCAGCCTTCGTGTTCCCGGCTACATTTGAGTTTTCTCCGGCGGCAGCCAAGGCAGGAGGTGCCCGGTTTGTTGACAGTGTTCTGGAGCAACAGAGCTTCCGACATGGTTCGCAGCGATGTAATTGATCGAGGAGAGGGGATTTGAATAGTTCGTACCAGTCGAAGGCGCTCCGGCTCTATCTTGGCATTGTGATGGAGCTGCTGGGTGAGTGAGAAGGATCGGATGCGCAACGCTTCGTGGCGTTGTCGGGAGCACAATGGAGCTCGGTGTGAGCTTTCAGCGGTGGCGAGTGATCTGTATCAGGGCCTCTCTGCAGTCGAACTAGGTGAGGTGAAGATCAAAATGTCGCAGTCGTGGTGTCGGCGGGAGTTGTTGGGCGCTGGCGGAGCAGTGCAGTGTGGTCGCAGCGCGCGCAGCAGCTCCATACTCCATCGGCGAATCGGCGCAAGGGTCGAGTGCCAAGCGCGTGGACAACCGAGATCTAGACCAGCCATCGTGCCTTCTGAAATATCAGTCTCACCAGCAGCCGTTGTGGACGTCGATGAGATCTATCAATCCAGCAAGCGTACAGGTCCGACAAGAAGCGCAGTCGAGGGGACCGCCTTTTGTTTTGTTTGCAAAACGGCCCCGAATAATTGCAATGTCGACGGGAACTCCACCCAAGCCCCCAGCCGCGCCAGTCAGGTTTCCCCTCGCCAGCCGGACCTCGCCTCCGCTCCAACGCTTGCGACGCTTTTTGCGATATGTCGCAGGCTAGTATACACCGGTATACAAGTACCACTTCTGCCCGACTGTGACATCCTCGACCATGAAGATGCCCCTCAGACGTTGTGTCTCACGTGTACGAGCCAGTGTTGGCATCCTTGCTTCCAGAAGCACATCACATCCTGGCATCGAAGGTCGCTAGAAGCCTACTGCCTTCCCCTTCTCCGCCATTCTCCGCTCCGATGATATCGCGCAGCCATGTCGCTGCCTGCAGAAGAAAGCATTGTAGGTGATATCTACTAGAAGCAGCAGGCACGAAAACGCACCTACCTCCAGCAGAGCGCCTGAGATCGGACACCAGCCAAGTCACATAAGCTATCCCAAGCACGTCTTCAGGATGAAAGCCCCCGCCCTCTTCGCCGTCCTCACCGCTTCCGCATTCAACTACGCCAGCGCCATAGATGTTCGTCAAATCCCGAACGGTATGTCGCAAATGGTAGATTTTCCCCACGGAGCGCCAGCGAAAGACGAGAAACCAGCCTGCCACGTCCCCTCCCGCTACTACGGCATCTCGTTGAACATTCGTCTCAACTCTTTGGAAGAGAGATTGCCAGGTTATGGGCGCTCGCCAGTCGAACTCAACAAGCTCGCGTCTTACAATGTCAACGCAAGTGAGATCACCTTCGATCCAGATGTCAGCGAAGGAGTCGATATCGAGACTGTAGCTTGTCAAGTCTACACCGATGCGGATGGTGTTCAGTCCATTGGATATCCCATTGGCGTGCAGGATCCACTGGTGCTGGACGATTACGGTGTGGTTAGCATTGGGAGTATTTTGTGTTCGGTGAGAGGAGACTTGATGAGGTCAAGATGAGTGTGTCCAAAAGGCGGAAGAAAAAGTACTGTAAAGAGCCGGCATCAACACCCACTTTGAGCTCAGATCGTATGTGACAGAAACGATGGGCGAATGCACATCATCCATTGCGGTCTGGCCGAAGTCAAGATATGGTCCTCCGCGGAACGGAGCTTGTTGTCTATGTGCATATGAAGAATATGAAGAAATCTGCAATATTGTATACACATGTGCTGATGAAAGTTTACACTGTTCTGTCCAGGCTCTTCACATTCAGTCACATCCTTCCAAATGCGTTCTTGTCGCGTAGAATAAGTTTTTCTGCTGAGCTTCATTGTCCACTTCAGCAACTCAAAGGATGCTGCCTACCTCACGCGAGCATTCGAAGCAGCCACGATATTGGCAACAGAGTACCTCGAGGCATCGCTTCCAGGAACGGGAACCCTGGAACAGACAGGAGCAAAGGGAAGATCGGCACACTGAAGTCACTGTTGCTTCTACGCAGCTCCCGCGGCATACGAGAGCATGTCCCCGCCCTGGATGTACATTCACGATTGTGGGAGCCGCCTCTTCATGCACAAAAGCTCATACCTTTTCAGGCATTACACGGACTCAGTACAAACCCACACAAACCCGTTCACTGCCAATCATGAATCCACTCGACCCTTGGTACCATATCGGAGTGCCGTCGGAAACGCCGCCGCACATTGTGCTACTTGCAGCGAGGTTGCGACAAGAACGGCAGCTCTTAGCTCATCAGCACTGGCTTGAACAGCAACAACGATTGGGATATCAGCAGCATATCTTTGGCCGGACTACTCCTTGGGCCGTCATGCAACTGGAGATGGTACTACAACAGGAAGCGTATGCCCAGAGGCAAGCGTTACTGCTCCAGCAGCTGGCAACGCACCCACATATTTGCTCCGCGTCTCTTGGCGCAGGTAGTATATCGCAATTCCCAGCAGATGACCACGTAATTAATGAGTTTGTGGATGATGGTGATATTTATGGAACTCTCACTCACGCTACAGCCGCAGCTCCGCCAGCAGAATCCGGAGCACAGCCAGGTTTGGATCCTGGCGGCGCTCAATCAGGACGCCATCCCGCAAGTCGAACGGTAAGCTCTGCAGCTGGCCGCCGCTCCTCCGTAGCATCTCCATTCTTTCGCTCAGCTGAGTCAGTACATGAAGGAGGGGATGCGTCATCGAACGTGGAATGAGCTTCGGCCATGACCCGAGAGATCATCGAGGTCAGTAAGAGTGAGGTCTGGCTCGCGATGGTCTGCGATCAGATTCTGCAGATCTAAGATTTGTTTGCTACCCAGACCTCTGACTTCCCACGCAGCGATCTAGCTATAACTGAGCCCCATCTACATCGTGCAAGCGGAAGCGGCGAGTTGTGAACATGTACACAACGCAAACTTCCCAAACGCAGTGCATCATGCCTCATATCCAGCTGCATGCTATAATTCTACTACTTTTCTTCGCCACAATTTTCATTCTCTGCTGATATACGACTCAAGCATTCACGCAAGCTTGCGACAGGCATCGCGCATAATATAAGACCACTGCATTCAACCGACCAGGTCTACCTTTTATCATTCACCAGACACAACCCCGAAGAAGCTTCCCTACTGGAAGCATGTCTTTCATGAGAACCCCGAATGGATGGCAGTACCATGCCAGCTCTGCTCCTGGTGCGCCCGGTCCACAATGGTCACAATTCGTGTCCTATGAATCGACCACAACAACAAGTCCCTACGACGCAGAACACGGCTACGAAGGCCTTCTCGGTGGGCTCATGGGAACACCACACCCGTTCCCACCATCACCACTCAGCTCACAACACCCATTCCCATCCGCGCCATTCGGCTCACCACAGCAACCTCAACAACCACTTTCAGAGGCCAACCTCGCCACACATAATGGCAGCGAAGCAGGCGGCAGTAAGGTCTATCCTCAATCTGTAGCACTGGGAGGATCGAGCTGGAGAGCTCCTACAGCCGCTCAAAGCATTGCTTCTGGCTCAAGGCCAGGACGCAACGCTGCTGCATCCAGCCACCGCTCTGCTGGGTCTTCGGCAGCATCTCGCAGCATTCGAATGGGTCAGAGCGCTTTCTCGGACTCTGGAAGCGTAGCGCCGTCATCACGGAGCGGCAGCGTAGCTTCCTCTGCACGTGGTGGCAGCATAGCTCCTTCTTCTTCACGTGGCGGCAGCGTTGCGCCTCCCTCACGTGGCGGTAGCGTCGCTCCCTCTGCACGCGGTAGCAGCATCGCACCTTCCTCATATGCCGGCTCCACAGCAAGCCGCGCTTTACGAAATTCGAATGCGACCAACGCAAATCAGACTTCTGGGCAAGGTCCCAATTGGGCAAATACCACTATCGGCTTTGGTCCGGGAGGGTACGCATCGAGTCATTTGAGACACAGTTGGGATCTCTGAAGTTTTAGCCAGTGTTGCGTCTTTAGAGTTCCGAGAAATGATCAATTGAGCATCAGCTTTGAGCAATGAGAAATACTGCGCAGTTGTTTCAAAGTGTTGTTGATAATAAGATTACTCTTATGAGCTTGCTGTAGTAGCTGTAGTAGTAATGTCTATCGATCTCAGTACAAAGAGATTCGGGTATCATGATATAAAAGTACGAGACCAGAAACCCCAACACCCATGAAATCCCAAAGAGCAGTCCATTCCAAAGGGATATCCATCGTGTCTTCGAATCCATCGACACATTTGTTCAAAAAGAAATCCCATCACGCCTCCCTCCTCCTTCCCTCCAACACCCCAAAGAAAACATTACACTTTAGCTCGGTTTATGTCCTCAAAAATCCCTCCGCATCATACAAACTCTTCGGCGTAGCAACCATCACCACACCCGACAATCGATTATCCTTGTTTCTCACTGGGGTACTCAACATCCTTGGATCCAAAGTCTTCTGATACTGTTCAGCCCAGTACCTCGCCGTCTTAGGCGATTGTCCTCGTGATGGACTGCTATTATTCACGACGCAAAGCGGCTTTGGCTTCGGGCTTGTCGAATTTCCCTCGTTGTCTTTCCAGAACTGCTCTCCGTCATCCCAGACGCTGGAGCTTCGTTGGTGAGTAGTGTTATTATCATTATGTTGTTGAGGAGATGTAATTGCATCTTGGTTCTCTTTATCGCTGTCTCGTCGGACTTGGAGGGCGATCTGGGAATATCTCCAGTCCTCGTCTAGTCCTTTGACGGCGGTGTCGATGCTCTTCTCGAGAGCTTCGAAATCGATCTCGTCAAGGACAGTTGAGGCTACGGTGCCGGGGAGTGTGTAGGAAGAGCTGCGCTCGAAGTCGAAATCGCAAAGACTGTTGTGAGATCCTTCACGTGTGGCTGCGTGTTCGGTCTCGTTATTGGTGGTAGAAGGAATCCATGGTAAAAGAGGGGAAGGCTCGCGGCCTAGACGAACGTAGTTTCTGCTTTCGCGGGAAGGTTGCCCTTTGGCATCGCTGTTCATACGGCGAAGCTCAGTGACGTTGCGGAGGATGCTTTTTGCTGGTGGATCACGAGGGCCAAGAGGAGAGGCGGTTCGCTCGCGGGTGAGGGAAAGCCTGTGTGCTGAGGCACCCGCCAAGGTCTGCGGCATTGGTGGAGGAGAGGACGATTCCTGGACAATGGTTGAGAGCGAAGGTGGGCGAGCGAGTGTCACTCGACGCGAGTCGAAGGTCTCCTGTACAGGCTCATCCTCATCCAGAGTCATGTTCTCGTATGACTTGTCCGACCCCCAACGTGGCATTGGGCAGAACTCGTCATCGTAGTGCTTGGTAGGTAGAAGTACGGGGACGTTGTCACCAGGGAAATTGAGATTTGTGGATGTCATCACAGTGCTGGCATTCTCAGATGTGAGCTTGGCCTTGGTACGCTTTGGATTCCTCTCTGGAATGACAGGCTGCTCAGCATCGATCAAAGTGTCGAAACGAGTGCGCGAGACTGTCTTTGGCGAGCATGGTGGGCTCTCGGATTTAGGCTTCGCAGAGAGCGCGTCGCCCATTAGGTCCATACTGCCTAGAGTGAATGGCAAGAAGAAGCCAGGGTGGCCTTGATCATCCTTCACTTGCTCGTGTCTGATCGCCGAAGGTGGACTGGTTGGATCATACTCCTGGGCACCAGCTACAGATGGCAGTTGTGGAGAAGCCGGATCATACTCTGCAGTCTTGGAGATCGGGAGCGGCGGGCTCGATGGGATCTCGACGTTCTGGTTGGCAGTCATCTCTTCTGGTGAAAGGACCAGGGCGAAGGCGGAAGAAGTGGGCCTGAAGTCTGTTGGCGAAAGATTGTCAAGCGGCGAGACAGCGTCCACAGGAGAGAGACCAACAAAGTGAGGTCCCTGTGCCGTGTCGCATTGAATCGGCGCAAGAGAAGGCCGTGACTTGCCAGCTGGAGATGGGAACTTGGGGATGCTGAAAGAGCTGTTGCTGAGTCTCGAAGCGCTGCGTTCCTGATTTGATGCTAACGAGTAGACACTGTCCCGTGAGACCTGTCGAGTCGGTGGGAGAGGTCGCTCAGGCACATGAGGTTGGTAGGTGTTCCAATTAGACAATGTTGGCGAGCTGGGAGTCAACGAAGCGCGCAGAGTCTGGATGCGCAAGTCGCCAAGTTCAATTGGGTTGGCCTTGGGTGCCTGGCCTCCGCAAGCGAGCAAGAAAGATTGTCGCTCTTCCGCAGGCGTCACAACTGGCTCAGTGCGTGGTCGCTGCATCTCGATACTCTCGCGCTCCTCAATGACCCCTTGAAGCAGGTTTGCAGGGCTGATCGATCGACTCCGTCTCCGCGAGACAGATGGACCCAGGACCTGTGGTGTCAGAGTGCTGATGCGAACACAGTTCTGTCGACGATGACCCTTGCGAGCATTTGGAGATCCCTTCAGAGCGCTTGCTTTCGGCAAAGAGACGCTCGAAACACTGGCATTGTCCCAATGGAATGGATTTCCATTGCTGCTACTGCGAGAGACGAGTGTGGAATCGGATGGATCGCGTGGTAGTGCCGTGTTCTTGCTTGAAGGAGCACTGCCGGAGACCTCTCGAAGGACGCTGACACGTTTGCGCTGAGCAGGGGAGCCAAATATCGACACGGAAGAAATGGATCCGACCTTGTTGATACGTTTGGTCGGTGTGGTGATCTTGCCGATGGGTCCGCTTCCCAGCAGAGAGTTTGAAGAGGAAACGCGGCTGATGCTCATCTTCTCAGCAGAGCAGATTTGAGGCACTGAGAGCCTGTTCCTCCCGCTGCCAAGAGAGCTGGATGTGGATGAGGAGTTGCTTCGCCAGAGTGTAATAGAGCTTTCGGTGCTTGATCGCACAAGTCTACCTCGTATCGACCCAGGCTTCTGCACTCGGGAGTTGGCATTGCAGCAGCGGGTTGGAGATGGTCGACGATTCTGCCATTGACGATTGGCGACGCTCTTAAGGGCAGCGTTGTTGTTTGCTTCGATAAGGTCCTCAACGGTGGGCGAGTGAAGTGGCTGATCAGTGTCGCGACGCTCAAGAATAGGGCTTGTCACAAGAACGGAACTGCCTGCCGAGTTGCTGGAGGAGGATGATGATCTCGAAAGACCAAGGGATTTGCTTGCATACTTGCTCCATGAGGAAGTGCTCGCGATCGACATAGCTGGAAGTGGTGGTACAGGGCCTGATGGCGGCCGTGTAGATGGTGCTCCAAGACTTGCAGAGCGTGCGCGCATTTCTGGGCGTTGTCGCTTGCCTAGGTACTCTGAATCTGGTCCAAACACAGCGCCGTCTTCTGTCAAGATGCCCATCGATACAGAGCGGAGGTTGAGCGAAAGCTTTGGCAGTCCATCAGTGCCACTCACAAGCCCAGTTCGAAGTTGGCCTGGAGATCGCGTGGCAAAAGAAGGCAGAACATCGAATTTGGGGCTGCCTGATTGTGGTAGCACAACCTCCTTGGTCACAGAACTCTGTGTGCGGTGCTTCTTAGATGACGATCTCTGCATTTGGTCAAAGATAGGCAGCGATGATTCGCGTTGAGGAGTTCCGTTCGCCGGATGCTCTGCGATCACAGAGAGATGCTTTCTCGTCCAGGCCTTGAGTGGAGTCACGCCTTTCTGTTTGATGCGCTTTGGCAAGCCGACAGTGTTCCTCTTTCGCTTGTTCTGATCGTGCGCTTGCTCGGCATCGACCTCATCATTTGAGCCAAGATGGCCCCATGTCGTGAATCCATTGGCAGATGTCGCAGTGCCAGGTCTTGATACTTCGCGCATATCTTGCCTTGAACTTTGGGGCACCCGCGCTCCGGCTTCCAGCTGTGCCATATACTTGCGATGCGCACTTCGCTTGTGCATAATCATCCAGGCTACCACAAGAATGGCCACAAAGATGCAGGTGCCTATTCCAAGCCCAATTCCTACGATCGTCCTCGTGGCCAAGCCAGTTCCATTTCCTGCATCTCGAGGCACTACGGACACCAGCTCCTCGAAGTCGTGTCGCGTCATTGTCGCGAAATGTACGTACAATGTCTCGGAAGTTCTTCTCCAGAGCTAAGTTTTCGCGTGTCACCGTTGAAGTCACTCAGATCCTCGTGGCAGCACACAGGCACATGGCCTTTCTTCCTGTCGTTAGTCAAACGTTGTCGCGAGTTGCGAAAGTCGCGCAATGAGCCCTCGTATCGGGCGCTAGAGTAGAGTTCTTGCTGTTGTGATCCGTCTCGGCCAGGTATGCGGCCCGTTGCTGGGTTGGAATCTAAGGAATGCGATGTGAAATAGCCTTCTCACGTGGTGTCTTTGAACAAAGTTGTCGGTTTTTGGCGGATTAGAATTAGTTGTAACTGTAGAGAGCGTGTGTGGTGATTAGAGAGAGACAAGAAAGAAGTTAGAAATGAGCGTTGCAACTGTAGAATGAATGAGTGTGGTGGTGTTGCGACAACAAACATTATAGCTTTGGAGGATGAAGGGAGGAATTAGATACAAACTGCTTCACAACTGTAAGCTAGCAACAATGACCGTTCATAACGAAGTCGTTGGCAGCGTTGTTCATCTCATTCCTGCCATACTGCTCTCTTCAGTAGCGTCATCTGCGATCTCATAGACATCGCGATGGTAGATTAGAGAGAAGACGATGAGTTCGATAAGTGACTTCAACGGAGAGATGAGATTTTCCAACGCCTCGCGAGATCGGGCGCCTCTATCGTCTTGAGTATATAAACAGCCGGAGCGCGCCGCAAGATGCAGGAGCAAAGTGATAGATCCATGGTGTAGTTGATGCAGGACTGTGGTTGTAAGGAGGAGAGAGCCAAGTTCACGCTTCGAACCCGGAAGCGGAACTCTGTGCTCCGACCACTCAGCTCCCCTCGTCACGTCATTCATCGCAACTGCTCGATGATGAAGCCATCAAGAACAGTATCAATCGTCAATTGACAGACCTTTTAGCAGTATTGCCAGGTACAACAGACAATAGTCATAATGGTTCTCCGTCCCCGCACGCAGCAGAGTCCGGAAGACTCGTCCATGACCAATGGCATCTTCAACGAGAGTACGCAGATCGCATCACTCGCATCACAGCAATAGTTACACACTGCGATGTTTCATGCAATGCTTTACTGATTTCATCTCATCAACCCGTACCTTTCGACAGTGGCAAGACAGAACACACTCCCCAACTAACACCTAACCCAAAGACAATACCTCCCCACCCTCTCACACCCAAATCCACTCCCTCTTCAACCTCTCCCAAAAAACCGCCATCGTCTCCGGCGCCGGCGCAGGAATCGGTTACGCCGTCGCCGAAGCCCTCGCAGAAAGCGGCGCCAACGTCGCAATCTGGTACCACAGCAACAAAGACACCGCCATTACCAACGCTCGCCACCTCTCCCAAAAATACCACATCGGATGCCAAGCCTACCAAACCGACGTGACAGATTTCGCCTCCACCCAACGCGTCATTGAAGAGATTGTCAAAGACTTCAATGGGAGGTTAGATATTTTCGTTGCGAATGCTGGAATTCCGTGGACGCAGGGACGCATGATTGATGGGGAGTTGGGGCATTATCATCGTGTAGTGGCGACGGATTTGGATTCGGTGTTTTATTGCGCGAAAGCTGCGGGGGAGGTTTGGAGGAGGCAGTATCAGAATGGTGGAGCGGATGTGAAGGGGGAGAAGTTGGAGAATTATAGTTGGGGTTCGTTTATTGCGACGGCGTCGATGAGTGGGCATGTGGCGAATATTCCGCAGTTGCAGTCAGCGTATGTCATTCCGAGTGAGATGTGCAGTATTGAAGAATGTGCTGACATGGTTTGCGCTTGTCCAGGTACAATGCTGCTAAAGCTGGTGTAATTCAGCTTTGCAAGTCGCTGGCTGTCGAATGGGTCAAGTTCGCGAGGGCGAACAGTGTGAGTCCTGGGTATATGGCGACGGAGATCAGTGATTTTATTCCCATCGAAACGAAGAAGATCTGGCGAGGCAAGATACCAATGGGCAGGGAAGGCGAGGCTTCTGAGTTGAAAGGAGCATATTTATATCTTGCGTCTGATGCCTCGTCTTACACGACTGGCTCAGATATCGTCGTTGATGGCGGAAACACCGCAGTATAGAAGAACAGCATAGAAGGCGCAACGATCCCACTAGCCGCAAGGTTGCCATGAAGTGTCGCGTGCTAGGTTTATCAAAGCTCGTGAAGCAGACACTCGTACCCCAGCGAGCGAATGCCGTTAATATGTGTGACACTCTCATCGGCATTCACAGTCGCGCTGGATGTTTCGGTCCGTGAAGGCCAGTACACACCTGAGAACGTCCGCCGTTCTGCCATGCTCTTACTCAATCTTCCCTCGCTCCTCACACGCAGCTCACCGGCTGACGCAGACGAGCCATTTTCTCTTCCAGGTAGGTGCACCACCTGCAATTCACCACCAGCCCGCGGTCTGCAAAAATGTCCCTCAAGTCATGCAACCGATTCTCCAGATCATGTACCCATCCGTGCGTGGTCGTGCCAATGGCTGGAATGTCATCCACCTCAAAGGCAATCGTCTTCCTCCGCACATCTCGAAAGGTAGCCAGCTGCTCCAGCAAATCGAACGTCACTACTCTCCGCTTGTCCATGAAGTATCGAGAATCAGTCATCATCATCGACTGAAGCTCTGTCTTGTGCAGCTCCTGCATATGAGCAAACGACCATCCAGGGTGATATTTCATGACTTCGAAATGCACTGTCACGGTTCGTAGTTGCTTCCGGTTTCGAACTGATAATGATTGGAGCCAGTCTGCCGATGTGAACATGGCATTCTGCGGCGTGATGATTCGAAAATGGTTTTTGGCGTAGAAGAGCTTGGTTGCTTCGGCGCGGATTTGTTTGCATGTTCGCAGAAGTCCAGGGGTGTAAGCTCCTCGATTTGTAGTTGCGTCGACGACGACTTCTTCGCTAGTGAGAGCCTCTTCGTAGATGATGTCCCGGAGCTCGCCTTTGATCCGTCAGCCTGCACAAACAGTATGCACTTCGTACTTACGAGGCAGCCTCTCAAGCAATGTGCAACTCGCCATGGCCGGTCGCTGCGGTGTTGAATTTCGCATGTTACAACATCTCCTGAAGACGTAGAAAGAGCGCAAACGGCGGGAGAGATCATGCAGACATGCGAGCCAGCGCCACGCCGACGAGATGGGATCATTCATTTTACCGAAACGAGACATGTCACCAGATTCAGTGCCGCCAGGCCGTCACTACTTAAACATGACCGACGGACGACGGACAGCTGCAGAAGGAACTCCACTTTGCTGCCTGAGTCTGGAAACATGAAAGCCTGCCACCATAGAACCATGCCAGAAGGGAAACGGTGTGGCAGAAAGTAGGCAATGAAAATTTGCGTTGAGAGATATGCTTTCTTCTTTCATTCACGGTGTGGCGCGTCGTGTGCGGTGTGCAAGGCACAGATCTGTAGAACTTGTGTTACCGGAGAGCGTATCCAGCGCGTCATGTTTTCAGGAGGTTGTTCAGCCTTGCTCTTCTGGAAACGGCGGAAGTCTCAGCCGGTCTCGCGGGTAGCAACATCTTGTTCGCGGCTGGCTGGGAATTTATCTGAAAGACAGGTGCGATCGGGGTGCGCCGCAAGTCCGACGGAGACGTGTTGAGGAGGTCGGCATGTTTGGGTGAGCGGGAGTGCTCTCCAGTCGCGGGTCAGAAATCAGCAAAACGCGGGAACGTCGCAGACGTGTCAGTTCTTCAGCAGTTCTCCTCGTCGCGCACAAACGCCGTCAAGGAGTATGTACCCGATTGATGCTGTGCTCAGGCACAGATTCCGAGCAACTACGATGACAGGCCCCTCTGCAATGGTTACTGGCACTCCCGGATCTTTGCACTGTGGCTGGACAAACACTGCTCGCTGCAATGCGACGGCACCTCCGTGAACCGTAAATCCTCGTGAAGCAGTCGGTCAGCGGTGCCGTGACACCTGGCGTGCAGCTCGTACTACATTCACGCTAGAACGAAAGTCAGGGACTCGTTTGGAAGCAAAAAAGTAGGAGAAGCAGTTCGTGTTCTCGTCTGCGCGTTACCGGATCGGCACATTGCCTCTATATTTATCCCTGCCCACGTTGCACTGGCCAGGACCACCAGAAAAGCATCTTCTGCTGGAAAATGCCACGCTAGCAATTGCGACAATGCTCTCCAACCTTGCTGCACGTCACATGGATGCGGAAAGTCAGACTGACCGCCAGCCTCCGGGCTGATATTGCGGGACATGCTGGTGCCAACTTGCAAGATAGCGAAAGGCTGCGAAGGCGTTTGTGGCCATGCCGGCCTACACGGCTCCATGCACATGCGTATGCTGTGACGAACGACGACACCCGCGGAGGTCAAGCACGACGCGCTCGTCTTTTCGTGTCGGGAGCTGCACATGCGAGAGCTCATTGCCATTTCCAGGTAAAGTTGTGACTGGAGCCATTGGGCTGGGTCCCGCGACAAGGTCACACCCTGGTCAAAAAGTGCAGTATGCATGGCTTTCGAGGAGCTAAAATGGTGCGACTTTTGAGACACAAATCAAATGGTTAGATGGCAACATTGATGGAGAAGACAAGACGTATCGTGCAGAAGCACATGTTGAATCGGCTGAAGCGACGTTGAGTGCACGCAGAACCAGCTTTTGCCGTCCACATCTCCGATGCAGAAGGAGCCAAGCAAGAAAAATAGCTGAGTTTGAGGTTTTGAGTTTTCGAGCCGCTGCACACCAGCACGCCGTCTGGTGTTCGTCCCACAGCGTTCTCGAAGAATGACGAAGTTGCATCGGGAAGTCCACGTTGAAGACGGACATTTGTAGATGCCGCCGATGCGACGAATTCGATCGACTGCGCGTCGTTGCCACCCTATTGGGGCGATGTCGACAAGTCTCGTATCGTGACATTGCCTTCCTGGGCAACCTCATTGGACGAGTGACGTCGGAAGGGCTTCTCGTCAGCTCGTGTATTGTCCATTTGCAGAGCCGCGAAGAGCATGGGCGTCGTTCTCACCCATAGGGCAAACGTGTAGCCGCATGGTCAGGTCTTCTGCCCAGCTGCAAGCCCAACACAAACAACCCCTCTTCTTGAGAGCTCGTGCTGGATAAAAAGGCTCATCTTACGATTGTTGCAGCAGATACGCCAGGACAGTACGCAGATACGGCGCATCCGGATCTACCGCAGGCGCGCACCAGTCGCAGTGGGCGAAATAGCGTGTGCGGCACCACGCGAGGTCTGTTCGTGGTAAGACTCCCACTCACCATTGGCCTCTGCTTGGCCGGGGCCGTCTTGGACTGCAGCGGAAGGCTTGCTGCCACGAGCAACAAAAGAGGAGCTCGAGCGCCGAGCTAATAACACGATCTCTCTCAGCACGACTGACTCTTGCAGATTTATTGGGCCCGAGCGCATTGAATTGTGCCACTTGGCCGCGGAGGATCTGAAAGCAGCTCTCAGTGTAAAAGCAAGGGTGGATGCCAGCCTGCTACCACTAGTCGGGCCTTTCCATTGTTCCTCGTGCATCAGGACATTGTGGTGCAGGCTGATTCCGCGGCATTCTATCATATCCACGACAGCGACGACGACGGCGAGGACGACGTTGCTGCTGCAGGACTCGACTGTTGTGTAGCACGCGCCGATCACTATATCCTTATCTCAGCGCCCACCGGACGTGTGCTCCGAACAGTACGCACGCCTTTCGCCGTCAGCTGCCGTTGCTGCTGCTGTTTGCGGGCGACATACCAGCGGCGGCACGCTGCATCCGAACGAACTTGCATGCGATCCACAGTGCGCGACCCCGGTCAACGATAGCGAGCGACGGCACTACTGCGCATCCACATCTGGTGCTGAGGAGGAGCGAGTCCACCTTGCGCGCGCGCGCGCTCGAGTCCGAAAGGAGGGGGCGACGACTGGCCATTCCTGCTCTCACCACCGCCGCCTGACACTCAGCTCGACAAAAGAGTGCTTCCACCCGCCGCGCTGTTCAACAGACATCCAGACCTCAACCGGTTTTCTTGACGTCAAACGTTTGCACTTTTGAAACACTGTCGCCCCGCAGTGTGAGATCACCACGCGTGCAGCGCAGAGTTCGGCGCAGTGGTGCAAGAATAAGAAACGAGGCCTTGTAACAGCGGGAGTGCCAGCAGACACCCCTCGTGCCGCCCCTGTCGCCGTCTCCAGAGCACATCCATGGCGACCGCGACGACCCAGGTCATGATGCACCGGAAACCGCTTCCCACCCGTCGACATCCGGACGCCGCCGCTCCTTCATTCACGCGCCAAACGCCGAAGCCACCGCATGCGCAGCAGCCTTACAACAACACCCATTCGCGCGCTCGCACCAACAGCTCGGGCGTGATGCCGATGCAGCAGCTGCCCTCTCAATCCCCGCCCATGGCCACCGCCGCCGCCTCTTACAGCATGGCGCAACAACAACAGCAGCAGCAGCAGCAGCACCAAGGCCCATACCCTGGCCAGCAGCGAAGAACCCTGTCCAATGCCACCTCATCGACATCCTCGAGCAATATGAACCTCAATCGGGCGCCCACCAACACGAATTACAGCACGAATAACAGCGTCCGGCGATCAACTTCCTCGCGAAGCAATGGCTCAGCCTCGCCGACATCGTACGTTGCGTTGATGCGCAAACAAAAGGCAACGGTGTGGTGTGACCGAGCACAACACGAAGATCCGCGCATTCTCGTCGCGCAACGGCAAGCACGCATGAGAGCTGCAGCAGAAGTGGCAGGCGGTCAAAGTTATGCCGCATCATCGCGGACCAGCACGAGCAGCGCAGGCATAACGGGCGGTGTACGGAGCAAGATCAGGCACCATGGCGCGCCAAAAGCGAGCGCGTATAAGACCGCAGTAGGCGGAGCTGGCGTACCAATGCGATTATCAGCCTCAGAAGTCGACGACGGGAACAATAGTGACGAAGACACCGGAGGCCGCTACCACGTTCGGAAAGGAAGCGGAAGGAGCAATGGCAGCGGAAGCGGTCGCAGAGGCCACAGCTACTTGAGCCCCAATTACAGCAACGGCAATACCCCACCTGGCGCAAGTCCCGTGGACAGTATCGGTGAAGAGGAAACTCCCATGCCGCGCGAGCGAGAAAACTCTTTACAAAAGGACGACTACTTCATGCAAACGGGAGGAGGCGAAGACAGCGAAGAGAAATTTGGCGACGTGGGCACATTGCCTTCGAGAAAAATGACAGCGGAAGAACAAATACGGCAGCAACAGAAGAATGCTGAAGATCTCCGGAGAAGAGGCAGTGTCGATGAACGGACGATGACGATGAGCGGGCCACGATTGTTCGTCGCTAATCCCGATCTGAGCGATTGAGTACTGTTGTTGTTGGCGGTGGTTTGATCTTGGACTGATTGCAGATGTTGTCTTTGGCGCCACAGATGGTGCTCGTTTGGGAGAGGGGATACATTTTTGCCAGACAGATGGCTCTTGAGTGGCGTTCGATTTGGAGTTTTGTTATATTTGGGAACGGAAAGACCAGCGTTCACGCACGCGCGAATAGCTACGGCTTTTGCTGATTGAATTTATTGGTTGGTTTTGGGCGATTGGAGGAGCAATTGTGCTTGGTATTTGGAACTGCTGCGGGAGGAGCACGTGCAAAGTTCGTTCGTTCGCTATGAGGAAGATTCGAAGGAGATACCAATACAGCAGTAGCGGTGGCTGCGAAGGCGCTACATGGCGAAGCGAGAGAATACTTTGACATATCAGCCAGATATTGCAGTAAGAAAGAAATTACTGCTGTCTCGGACTCCCGCGCCTTCCATCGTTCGTTTTTGCCGTTTCGGTTTTTTCCTTGATTTGTGCTGGGCGATAGCTTGGTCCTCTGGGATCTGAAGCTCATGCATCATTCGTGGCATTATCCAGTTGAGACAATATTGTCGGCTTCTGACGGTGATGAGAGCATGGCATGCATTCCTTGCCATGGGATTCGAGCACGGGGCTACTGATGAGCGAGGCTGAGAGCGGGAGAAACGAGTAGTTGATCGGCCTTGATTTTCGTTTATTGTGATAGTACGTTGAGGAGGTCCAGATTCGAACGGCTGGTAGCAGTATAATACATATCGCGGGCGGGAAGTATTTCTGGTCTAGGGTGTTGTTGTATATCTATTTTTCCTGTGTGCTGTTAATGTTTGGATAGCACTTATAGGACAAGAGTCCAGAAGTTAGCTAAGGGGAAATTTAGGAGGCATGTGTCGTCCTGTTAATACTCGGCTTTTGTATTTGCTAACATGCTTGGAATCCGCTATTAGAACGTAGAGCACAGGGCTCGACGCGAGTGCTAACACAGACTATACAGTGCGCGGAGGACACTTCGAGCTGTTATAGGCAACAGTAGTCGTGTATCCTTGATGTGGTACCCACGTACTACGCGTTGATTCAAGTTCTGGGCAGGTTGCTCTAATGTCGCCCCTGGTGATTTTGTCGGGAGCTCGGACTCCAACGTGAAGTGATCATTAGAGATCATCCAGCCACACTGCTAAGCATACCACTGAACTTTCCGTCTCATCAACAGTGCCTCGCACAATGGTGATTCCATGCCAATTGCCATCCGAGGACTTCCTAAACATAGTCGGTGAGCTCGTCCGTTACGTCCGCCCACCCTTCCTCGTAGATCGATTCGACTCTTGCAAAGTCGCGGCCATGTATAAGCTGCTCTTCCACTAGCTTCTCCATTTCTCGAACGAGCTTGATCCTGCGCTGCAGATTCTCGTCAGACGCATCTGCCAATGGCCAAAGTAGGCGATTGATGCGACGATAGAGTCTCTCGCAGGCAGAGAGGTAGCAGTCGTGATCGAGAAGATCACTCAGTCCCCGGCTGGCATTGTAGGCAGCAGTCGAGAGTCTATCGGCGAGGGCTTTGATCTCGGTTGCCACGCGATCAGGCTTGCTAAAGGCACGAAGCAGGTCCACGTCCAGCGGGTCTGCCTGGGCCACTCTGGTTTCGTTGTCGCGGGCCAAGCTATCGGCATGCTCCTCCAGCTGAGCAATTCTCCTCTTCATGTCCTTGATCTCGGCATCTTTGTTCCACAGGACTTGGATATCCACTTGGAGTGGCACTCTCGATGCTGCCTCCAGCGCCAATTTGCTGTCCTGCAGTTGAGTATCCTGGTCTTGTACCTTCTGGAGTGCCTCCTTCTTGGCCTGGCGCTCCACGGCGACTCTGCCTTCCGCGACCATCGCGGCATCACACAGGCGGACTACTTCCAATTCGAGATCGCGGATTTTTACGTCTTTTTGGGTGGATTCTTCCTTAGCAAGTCGATCTGCTTCGATCTCATTGTGAGCTTTAGAAGCAAAGTCGTAGAGACCATCCCGGACGCGACAAAGCCACGCGGGAGATGAACTCGTGTCACAGGCATTAATCTGCTTCTTCACCTGCAGCCAGTGATGAAGAACTTGATTTGCTTCGTGGCCGCATTCTTGTAACCCGTTGGCGACGTCGGCGAAGATGGTGATCAGCTCATTCTCACCTGCCTCTGGCCGCGGTGGTTGTGCGGAGGGTTGGCGTGCTGGCGGTGCTGTAGGAGGTCGACGATTCTTCGGCATTGTGCCTTCGGGTGCTCCAGAGAGAGCGCCAGACTGGGTGGCGATCGTTGGAGCAACATGAAGTGGTCGAATCGTTGAGGTAAATCAGCTTGGGGAACGGCAGCAAACAAACAGCGATCGACTGCAGGTTTAGCCGCAACTTCACTTTGCTGTAACGGCGTTATGCGCCATGAGCTGACCGCGGGATGACCGAAAAGCTCGTCTCCTCGACGGTCTCGAATCTTGGGAACCCATTCCGAGTAGGTCGAGCTTTCATACAGCCGATTCTGGTGTGCTGCAAGATCGCAGTGACGGGAGCACATTCGATTTCCCAAGGCACCAGCTACCTCTTACTCCTCACCCGATCCTCCTCCGCCAGCTTTCTCTCACTCTTCCCCTTTCTCCTCTCCATCTTCAATTCCTGCGCCTTCGCCCTCGGATCAATGACCTCAATTTCCTCCATCTTCCGCTTCCACTCCAGGTCCTTACCCTTAGTGTCTTTGGCAAAGGTGAGCTTTTTGGCCATCCAGCTCATATCCTCGTCTCCATCGTCTTCCGCATCACCATCGACCTTCTCCTCATCCCACTTCCTACATGATTCACAGTTCGCTATGAAGTGAAGATCACATAGCGCGGCCTCGTCGTCTTCCGCGTCTGGAGCCGTAGGAGCAGCAGATTCGCCATTTGTGGCTGCTTTATCAGCGTTCGTTATCGTTGCGGAAGTCTCATCGTCTGGAAGATCCTCGAGACGTGATTTGAACTGTTTAAAGAGATCTAGCGCGCCTCGTTCGTCTGTCGCCTTGCCTCGTTTTCTGCCTCGAATTGATGTGGCGGGAATCATGCTTTCCAGAGCGCTCTTGGGCTTTTCTTTTTGCTTCGGCCCAGTATCAACTGTGCGCCTCATGCTGGCTTTTAATGCTGCAATTTCTGCATTTGTTGAATCCAGCTTCCTCTGTCGCCTAGCTTCTGCGTCGTCCTCGGACTCTTCGTCATTCTCTTCCTCCGCCTCCTCTTTTGTTCTCGATGCGCCTAGCTTCTCCGGTGCAGCCACTTCAACAGCATCAGGCATAGGCTGGTCCTGCCGTGATGGCTTCTCATTCTTCTGCTTCGGCGCCTTTTCCACTGGCTTCTCCTGCGCTTCCTCCTCTACAGCCACCAGCTTTGGATTTGCCTTGACCTTCTTCATTACTGGTGCAGCATCTTCCTCGTCGTCACCAAAGCTCAAGACCTGCTTTCCCAGTGGCTTCTTCCTCTTCTTGATGTCCTTCTTGCCCTCATCCTTACTTCTCGGCGCCTCTTTCACCCTCGCGACCATGTCTTCAAAGGGACTGACCAATACCTCCGCTCCAGTGATCCTGGTAGGGTACATGGGCCTTTCACTGCCCTCCTCCAGCCCCACCAATTCTGTGTCCGCCATCTTCATCAAATTGTAGATCGTATCACCCTCTATTCTCCCAAACATCGTGTTCTTCCCTTGCAACTCTGGCGTCGCGCCCAATGTAAAGAAGAATTGAGATCCATTCGTGTTCGGCCCCTCGTTCGCCATGCCCAGCAGGCCGCGCCTGTTGAACTTGAGTCGCGTGTGAAATTCATCTTCGAATGCGTCGCCGTTGTTGATCGCGCTTATGCCGCCTGAACCTGTCCCTGTAGGATCGCCTCCCTGTACGATGAATCCGGGTACGAGGCGGTGGAAGACCGTATTGTTGTAGTAGCCATCGAGACAGTGCTGCAGGAAGTTTCGAGCTGCGAGCGGGCACTGCTTTGCGAAGATTTCGAGCTGCAGGTCGCCAGATGTAGTATTGAGGATGACCTTTGCAGTCGGCTGCGGCTCGAGGTTGTAGAGCGCGGCCATGATGGGGAGTCCGCTGCTATCGCGACATGGAAAGCGGGTTGGTGAGAGAGGAAGTCAAGTCTTTGCATGTGATCGAAGTTCTTAGCGCGCTTTTCCGAGTGAGCTTGTGTCCGGCAGCGTCATCCAGAGCTTCCCACTGTTCCACCTACTAACTTACACCAAATCACAATACCGACGCCCTGGACTCATTCGCCAACGACACATTGTACGCGCGGTTCGACAGGCACATGATGTCGGAAGTCACTTTTGCAAAGTCGTTCCTTGCGACCAT
Source organism: Cercospora citrullina (assembly GCA_013365195.1). Taxonomy (NCBI): domain Eukaryota; kingdom Fungi; phylum Ascomycota; class Dothideomycetes; order Mycosphaerellales; family Mycosphaerellaceae; genus Cercospora; species Cercospora citrullina. The sequence goes on along the minus strand of JAASFF010000511.1, from coordinate 64,662 downwards.
CGACAAGAGGGCAATCAAGCTGCCCGCTGACCATGTCAGCGATCCTAGGCAATACCCAAACCAGAGTCCAGTATGCTCATAAGCAGTTTCTCGACATAGTCTTGGATCTGATGAGCTATAGTACATCCTACCTAAGCAAACACATCCTTTCCCACGCAAGACTGGCCCCACCTCGACGCAGCAAGCTCAAGCGAAGACCATCACCGCTACACTCAAGCCTATGAAAGCAGGCGAGACAATCACGATACCGAATGTTGCCCTCGACAGTACGATATACGATATCAAGACGCAATACGCTGCAAAGATCAGCATACCGCACGACAAGATCAAGGTGCTGCTTAACAAGAAGCCAGCCGCGGATCTAAAGACGCTGAAAGACTTGGGAGTGGACAACGATGTGGAGCTCAGCATAATGATTATGGGCGGAGGTGGGACAACACCCAGAGCACAAAGTCCTGCGGTCAACACTCCCAGCGCCTTCGCTCCTTCTCCGGTTTCTGCACCCACAGACACGAAAGGCGATCCTATGGATGTGGACGAGAAGACCGGTGCGCCTGACAGCGAGGCCGCTGCGAGAGAGGCGGCACAGAAGGAGGCAGATGCGAATAGTGCGGTAGGGATACTGAAGACGGAGGAATTTTGGGCGGACCTGCAAGGGTTCTTGTCGCAACGCCTGCGGGATGAACAAGAGGGGAAACGTCTGGCCAGTGTCTTCAGAGAGGCTGCTGCGGGGAAGAAATAGTACTTTGAGTTGCCATCTTGGATGATGTTCAAGCGACTATGATATGAATAATGAATGCATACCTCCGCATACCTGCTAGGCACGTATAATGTCACACCATACGTAGACCTGGGCACAGTCATGAGGAAATGCTGTCCTAGGCTGCTCATCTATGTCTAAGCTCCTTTCTTTGGACGCATACCGGTAGAAACACTCCACAGCCGCATGCTTCCACGTGTATACCTGCCGTCGCGTCACATTGCCACGCGTGACGGCCTTCGCCGATAGACAGTTGATCTCTGTTTCGCAGGGGCACCTGATATGCGCAAGATCAATAATGATTGGCCATGTTTAACCGCTTAGCGACTAGGGTACTTAACCCGGATACCAACCTCCTCCTCCATCCAGAAAGACTTCCGTACCTGCAGGATGATCAACAGGATAAGACAAAGCCAAGCATGAGATTGGCAGGTGTCATCCATCAATTCTTCGTAAGTAATAAATGCTTGACTTTCTTTCTTCTCACCTCATTCCAACATCTGCATCCCATCCGCCATCATGAAGAAGCCCTCCCAATCTCTCCTCCTCGCCACCCTAGGCCTCACAACCAAAACCGCCAACGCCTGGGGCTCTCTCGGCCATCAAACCGTAGCCTATCTAGCACAACACTACGTCTCAAACACAACCGCCCACTGGGCTCAAGCAATCCTCAACGACACATCTTCATCTTACCTCGCCAACATCGCCACCTGGGCCGACAGCTACCGCTACACAGCCGAAGGCGAATTCAGCGCTTCCTTCCACTACATCGATGCACTCGACACGCCACCTACATCCTGTAATGTCGACTATGAACGCGATTGCCCACCAGAAGGTTGCATCGTAAGCGCAATCGCAAATTACACGCGACGCGTCTCAAGCCCAACCGAACTCGACCCATTACAAGTTAATTACGCTTTACGCTGGATTGTACATTTCTCAGGCGATATTGCACAGCCGTTGCATGTTGAGAATTACGAAATTGGCGGGAATGGAGTTGCGGTGACGTTTGATGGGAATGAGACGAATTTGCATGCTGTTTGGGATACTTATATCCCGGAAAAGATGAGAGGAGGTTATGGCCTGGATAAGGCGAAAGAATGGGCGGAAGATTTGGCAGATGAGATTCGGAAGGGAGAGTTCAAGGATGTGGCAAAGGGGTGGTTGGAGGGAATTGATGTGAATGATCCTGTTGGCACGTCGTTGGCGTGGGCGAGAGATGGGAACTCTTATGTTTGTTCTGTTGTGATGCCAGATGGTGGCAAGGTGCTTGAGGGCAAGGAGCTGTATCCTGAGTACTATGAGAGTGCCACTGCGACTGTTCAGCAGCAAGTCGCCAAGGCAGGGTATCGACTCGCAGCGTATCTGGATGCTATTGCGGAGACGCAGGCCGGTGCTCCGTCGTATTACAGGAGAGGCGTACATGCTGAGATGAAGAAGAGGGACCTGAGTGGCAGAGACTTCCTACCGAAGACTCAGGGTTTGACCACAGTACAAAGAGCCCGCTTGGGCAAGAGAGACGACCTGGGTTGTGGTTGTACGCATTAGATCATAGTATTACACTTAGTTGTAGTATTGAAGTTCCAATGGCGAAAGCAACAAAACCAACGCAATATGTTTCTGAATTCCTCTCCCGTGCTCCTTAACTGTCCAACGTACTTCCAATGTCCATGCTGAATGCTCTCGTGCTTCAGCTGAAACTCAATCGCCTCACCAGTGACTAGCATTAGCACAAGCATCGTTGACTCGAGACTCAACCACCTAAGAACGTCCTTCCATTGCCCTCCTCCGGCCAATTCGTTCCCAAATGCTCTCAGACCTGCACTCCTCTTCTCCTTCCTCCACAACTCCAGCAACCTTCTCCTCCTGCGCACTGCTCTGCCCTCTCAATTTCCTCATCTCATCCTTCGCCTCCGTCGACATCCTCACCACTCGCACCTCCAGCCTCTCCGCGGTACAGATCTCTGCACTCTCCCCGTCATCAGCGGTCCCATAATCAGAGACCTCATCCACCTCACTCCCCAGCTCCTCCACCTCCTGCACAGGCGTCAAAGGCCTCGGATGACTTGATCGGATTCTGCAGCCAACGTTTGTAGCAATTCGGGAGAATTTCTTTCTTGGTTGTAATTTGCTCTTGCTGTCGATCTTCGGGATAAGTTCCGACTGGGAAGACGAAGCATTCTTGTCTCCCTGGTTGTCCTCTGTAGTGTCGGAATTTTGTATGTCGCCACCTTTGTGAGCGATAAGAGGGCTGCGGTCTGCTTCCGCCGTGGCATCGATTGAGTTGCGGCGAAGACCAGGTTCGGTTTCTCGTACGGACAGGCTCTCGCTGACGTTCCAGAATGGTTGTTGTTGCGTGTCGCTGTCGTTCTCGTCGGTGTCGATCTTGCCATGATCATCGCTGTTGTCTCCTTCTTGCTGGTCGTCCTCTTTCAACTCGTCGTCATGTTCCTCCTCCTCGTCTCCCATCTTCTTCTCGTCCTCATCATCCTCCTCCGTACCATAGATCGTCCTAATCGTCCACCTACGAGGCGAAGCGGCCTCAAAAATTTCCCCTGTCCTCAAAAAGCCGGAGCTCGTTGCCCATCGCAAGCCATGCTCGCGCTCATGTTGTTCCTCATTCTTCGATGGAACAGTGCAAATCCTTGGCACCCATGCATAATAGTCCTCGCCGGGCTTTTCGTAATCGCGTTTGGAGCAGCTGAGTAGAGATCGGATTTCCGTGCGCTTCGCAAAGGACAGGCAAGGCGTCTGCTCATCTTCTCCTTTCTTGTAAGACTGATCTAGATGTCTCGGAATCTTGACCTTCTTCTGAAGCTTCTTTCGTGGTGCTGTATCCCGGTTCACACTGCTCGAGTCGGACTTCGATGGCGAGACTTGAGAGCCTGAAGGCTTTTCCGAGCCAGTCTTGAAATTTGTGTCCATCTCGACCTGGTTTTTAATTCGTCGGATATACTGCAACGGGTATAGCATGATTGATGTGTCGAGGTCGAGTCCTTGCTATGCTGTGTAGCTATAGTTCCGAGAGCTTTCTTCTGGAGTTTTGATTGTTTGTCATGTGGATTAGAAGGCCTGTTACGCAGTGTGTATTGAGTGTAGGAGACTGTGTGAGGACGAGTGATGTCCATGAAGGAAGGATCGAGTTGTCTTTTCACTTTCTGCGGATGTTCGAGAATGGTGAGTGAATGGAGCAGCCGGGGACGTAGTTATTATAGAAAACCTGAAGCACAATTGTTCGGTACAGAAGAGACTTTTCTGTTCGTAAGGAAAAATCTAATTCTTCATCAGCAGTAATATATTGGCCCAGAACAGGAACAAGTGGTCAACTGTTGAGGCCGCATTTGAGGACCGGACTTTGGGGTAATCAATCTTCATGACGATCATGTCATCTACGCTGTAACTCATGCTCAACCACCACTCCACTGCAAAGGGCCCGGACTATGCACACCAATTCTGTACTTCGTGATTTACGCTTCATGGTGCGCATTCGCTCCTGCATGTCGTCCCGGTGTTACCTTCGATGGGTGCGCCTCATTCGACTGGTGGTCACGTCCGTGATCGGGCTGCATCTAGCGGCCTCCCTTGGAAACCTTCTCAACAATGGTGTCATATTCGATGTCGTCTGCGTCGTTTGCCTGCACATCAGCAGCAATGCCGTTCAAGGCCCGCTTGAGAGCATCCTTCGAGGACGAGTACATCATGCGTGGCTGGAATTCCTGCGTCAGCTAAACCCTCCCCACGGCAGTGTTTCTCAACTCACGTATTGTGGTGCGTCATCTGGCACCCATGCGATGAAGGTGATCTTGTTGCGCGTGCCCGCACCACCTGGTGCTTCGTACTGCACATCGAAGACGGCGTATCGGCCACCAATACCCAATGGAGCGTCGGCCCCACGCTTGCTCTTGCTTTGTGCGCTGACAAGCTTCTCGCGGAACTTGCTGTAGTCTGGGTCGCTGCTGGTCTCCTCAACAACAATCTCCTTCCAGTCGTCGGAGATCTTAAAGATGATCCACTTTGTGCTCTTGCCGAGCTTCAGCTCGTTGAAGGCTGTGATGCACTCAGGCGCGACGGAAACACTGTTGGCGAGGCGGTGTCAGCTGGCGGATGCGCGCAGGAATTGCGATGGTGCTCGAGTCACTCGTCGCCGTGTCTTACCCAGATGCTGCCTGATGAAGTGATTAGCCTATGTCTACCTCGTCGTCCGCCGGGAGCGCACATACCATGTTTGCGGAGTCAAGTTCGGTGTTGGGACAATTCCAAGAGAAATCGGCAGCTGAGCAAGGAGGTCAGTGAACTTTTGTAGTGAGCTGGGATGCAATACACCGATAGTGGATGCCTTGCGAAGCGACGGCGGAGGAGGAAGAGCTTACGTCGTCGCTCAGGCAGCAACAATGGCAAGTGTGCGAGGCCGTGAATTGGCGGAGAGGATGGGGGTGGGGAGGGTGTAGGAGGCGTGTGTAGGGGAGAAGCGCTGTAGAGACTACTTGTCGAGGTTTGTTGTGCGTGGTGGGGCAACACAATGAGCGCCAGACCCTGCAACGTTGCCCGCCGGTGAATGGCTCGTGGTGGGATGCGCCTGCCAAGCGGGCCCGGATGACGCACCTCCGTCACCTCGTGCTTGACAACCACACCCGTGCCGAGTTTCAGCCTGCCTCACATCATCCGACCAAATCTCTCTCCTTTCCACATACACCTTCACATACCGCTCCCACCACCGCTCCCACCACGAAACACCCAAGGCTTGTAAGAGACAAGATCACTGTCGGCCCTACTCAAGGACATCGGGGCTGGTGAAACACCAGCGGAGGGACAAGTACAAAGGCAGTTCAGTTTTCAGCAAAAGTTGCTACACTGCTCACGCGGAATTTTTGAGCCTGCGCCCATCGAAGTAGCCATCCGACCTTTGAAGATAAACCAACGGCTTCAGCATCCTCCATGCCGACTCTGCAGCATGAAGACCGAGTTTTGGCCACGAAACCTTTGGCTATCAGTTCCCTTGAGGCCTTGCATGCTTCAGGTTCCGACCTGCTGCTCGGTATACTCATGCTCCGCCGCGACACTGTGGCCGCAGGACCTTCTGCCGAGACCGGCGTGCCCTTTGTCTCTATCGTCAATCCCAACATTCTGCCCGGCCTATTTGCCACAAGCTGCAGCTTGGAATTTTACGTGCAACCTTGATTAAACCAACACACATTGCCTTCTGTGTACATGGAGATCCCTAATTCGCCACACAGCCATTAGCATGTTGGTCGTACATGTCATACGGCAGACGGTTGATTCGCTGTCCACCTGAGGACCTACCACGCATAGAACTCCACCACTTCCGCTGGAGTCTCTGGCATGACAACTGTTGAATTGCTTACTGCACGTCTACGCTTAGTCAGTCGTGACCTCTTGCATGTCATCTGGATAGTCTCGCACGCACTCCCTGTGTGCCGTCTCTTTGCGCGTAGCCATTGCCTGCTAGGAGCAGAACAAGGAACGGAACAAGGACTGCTCTCAGCATCTTGAATACTTTTCTGGCTGTGGTACTTGTCGCTGCGAGGTAAGGACAGGATGTACTGAGGAGGGCGCTAATGGCTGGCCAGTCCTGCCTTATGTACTTTTGTCAACTCGTGAACGACTAATCAATGTCTCACTTCTTGGTCTAGGCGTACTCTTTGGTTCATGGCTTTCTCCGAAGCCCCTGGGCGCCCAGACTGCTAAGTCCGTTCCACATTGGTTCGACATGTTGGGAACACAAGTTCGCGGTCGGCACTGTCCGCATATCGCAAATGCAGCAGGCCAGCATCATACATCCACAAATGCCACCACCAAAACTTCGACCCGGCGAGCCAGGTTCGACGGCACTGCGTCCAACTCAATGATAATGTCGTGAACCGTGACCGGTGCAGGCCCAAGCTATAGACAGTCTAAACTTCACCTCGTTCTATCTTGCATGCTCTAATCTATCTTATACAGCTTCCGATTCGTCCCTTACGCAGCAGACTTTGCGCAGCTGCACAGAGTTGGAACACGAGCATCTTGTCAATCACTGTACCACACGTAGGAAGTTTTATATTCGTCAGGTCCCGGGCTCAACTACCTGTTCCGCGCAAAAGAAATGTAGGAGCTGGGGAAGAAGATATAAAACAAGCTCGCTCGTGCCAGTCCTTATGGCATGACTTGACATCTCAATCTCCACTAGATTGCTTTAGTCACTCTATATATTAGACCAACAATAACTCGAAAGGGCGGAGGAGAAAGTCCAAGAAGCAACGACGCAGTTGGAGAAAGAGGGAACGCAAGCTCGAAAGATGTGGCTGTGTGAAGTCAAATCCGAATCGACTGACAAGCTTTCCACATACTGGGTCGCTGTAAACGTATCGTATCCCGCTTTCCTACAATTGGTAATTATGAATTGAGTGTGCTAACGCACAGAACCTCAGGCTATTTCGTACTCAGCGGCCCAGCGGGACTACGAGTCAGCCCTAGAGTATTATAAGAACGCGCTCTACGCGTACGATGGGGACAACGCATCAGATATAATCGAGCCGCTGTTGAGAGCGAATCATGAGATAACGATGAAGATCTCGAATAAGTGACTGATGCAGTTGGTAGGCAAGCTTTCGATCAAGGTCTGTCATTTTAGTAAGGACGATTTCTACAGCTTGGGTGTATGCTACTAAAATTCCTTCGTTCCATCGTGGTTACTGTTTATTTGTCTCTTCCTTGATCAAGTACATCCAGGATTGCACAGAGTGTCACATACCAACGATCTTTCAACACGGCGACACGTTTCCACCGTGCGACTCCCATTTCGTTGAAGCTCCACGTTTGGCACGTTTGGCACGGTTGGCAAATTCTAGACCTCGTTCCAGATCGTTCCACGTCCGGTACACTTGGCGGGCTTGCATTGAACTAGGAAGCGTTATACGAATTGCTTCTAGTGTACACGTGGAAGCTGTTTGTGGCTTTTAGCTGTGCGGCTGTCCGAAGGACTAGCAGAATGCGAGTAGTATAAGTAGCTGCTTTGGAGTGGTCTCCAGAGAGACTTCACGCCTGATAAATCTCTCACTTACGCATTTTGACATTCGCCGCGCTCAACATGGAACACCACCTGCAAATGATGGAGGCCAACGTTCATCGTGCGGTGAAGCAATATGACCAAGCTGAACAACGCGCTAGACCAACATGGCTCTTCAATGTCAAGAACATGGGAGAGAAGAGGAATTTTGCTGCTTGGGTTTCGACTGATGTACGCTAATACTCTCCTGGATATCAACAACGACATAAGAAAGTTTGAGCGATCGCTGACAGATTTTTTTTCAACAGTTTCCTGGATACGTCAGTGCCCGGCAACAACGCGACATGGCACAAGCACAGTATGACCAGATGCTGATGCGGGTCAAAGGTGGAGAAGCCCAAAAAATAATCGAGCAGCGTGAGAAAGAGAGGAGGGAAAAGGAACATAAGCAACAAAAGGATGACGAGGAGAAGCTGAGGGATCCGAGCAAGATTTCCGCCAAAGATCTTGCTGGGGTCGACAGTGAACATGAGGATAGGTTTGATGAAATGAATAGGGACGCCGAAGATGAGAGAGCCTTCGAAGAACGCAGGAGGCGCGACTTGTAAGAGGAAACTGCAAATGAGCAGGAGCCCGATCGCAGGTTCATGGGAATGACCGCAAGTACGTGATTTGCTATTTGCACCGCGCTGTGGTCGTGGTAATATAGACCTGGTCAATTGTGTCTGATGTCAGCTACCCTTTGAGAAGTGTGAATGATTCAAGAATGCATTCCTTGATCTACAAACATGCCAGGAAGAATAAATGCCCAAAGCTCCAACTATGAGCCTCCACCGCCATGCTTATGCGACCCGCCTGGATCCAACAGCAGATGAGGCTTGATAAAGTTCTCGTCAAGCCGATTGAACAGTGTCCCTGCATCTTCGGTCGTTACGTTCAAAATTGAGTTCAATGCTCCTCTTGCTGTCAGGCGGTCCGGATGAGGCTCGCTACCTGGTCGAGTGCCAGAAACAGGATACGATCCATCTCCTGACGAAGCTCGTCCAAGCTGCGGTGTCGATCTCCTGGCTTCGGGCGGTAGGTCGAGGCCGTCATCGTCGCTAAAGTGCGAGGTCTCGTCCTCTTGATAGAGCAGTCCTTGCTCGACCTGATTCTGTTCATCTCTTCGTACGCGCGAACTGTTACGTCGCTCGAGGTCTGGGCCTGCCCGACCACTATAGCTTGACGTGTCGCCTCTATTCCTGGATTGCACGTCCCCAAGTCCGATACTGCCATTCCCAAAGCCCCCGTTGCTGACTTTGGGAGTGTGACCAAAAGCGGAGCCATTCTTCCTTGCATATCCGCCTCCTTGTGGCACTGGTTCAATATCGAACTCGTCGTCACTGTCAATCTCCTCGACCACACCTGTTCGAATATTCAGAATTTCGAGCATGCGTGCAGTTGTACCGCCGAATATGATGACGGTCAGCACGACTGTCACGAGCACTGTCGCTCGCAGGGCATATCCATTTGTGCCGGTCAGACCGGCAGCCAGCGCAACACCGACAGCTCCACGCAATCCAGCCCAGAAAAGCATAATCTTCCAATTGTTTGGAATCTCCTCTGCGGCCTCTTGGCCCCTTCTCCGCGCCTTGTACCGAATGACCGCATTGATCAGAGCACACAGTGGTACGACAGCGCACCATCTTGCAACACAGATGCCGATCAACGTGATGAGAATGAAAAGCGGCTTGTATTCGAGAGCACGTTCGGTGAAGAGTGATAGTCCAAGGTAGATGAAGATGAAATTCTCCGTAAGTTGCGCCATCAACGAGAAGGTGAACTTCGTGGTGAGTTGCGTGCGGCGCGACATGTTGTGATATGCGTAGTGTTTGAGGCATATGCCGCAGAATAATAGCGCCACAATACCTGTTCATGTTAGTGTGGCTGATGACTTGCAGGGAGAATCTGACATACCACTCATGTGAATCGCATTGGCAAAGAAGTACGACGCGTATGCAATCAAGAAGATCACGCAGCTCTCAATCTTGGGATCCCTTCTAATATGCGTCAGCTTCAACAGCAGACTTGTTGCCAACCCAATGACAACTCCCATCGTCAAACTGCCAAAGAAGACGAGCAAAAAGACCCCAATACTTTCGAACAAGCTCAAAAATGTGAGTTTTCCTCCTTCCGCACCAGCCTTGTACTTTTGAGCAGTTTCGAATAATACAATGGCAATCGCATCGTTCAGGATACTCTCGCCAAAGATGACTGTGTAGAGTTTCGGGTCGACCTTGTAGGTATTGAATATGGCCAAGATGGTAACAGGATCCGTGGCAGAGAGTGTTGCGCCGACAGACATGGCTTCCACGAAGGAGATGTCTAAGCCTTCCAGAGGTATGCGCGTCCACAGCCAGAGGATAATTGCTAGGACCAGCGCGGAGATGAAGGTACCAGCAAAGGCAAAAGTCAAGATACTACCAATATTGCGGAAGAAGTTGCCCTGGTGTAGCTCATATCCACTGGCCAAGATAATCGGAGGCAGCAGCAGGTTGAAGAAGAACTGGTAGTCAAAGGTGACCACATCCAGCACGCTATTGACGCTGGTAAGTCGCAGGACCAGTCCCACGACCATTCCAGCAAAGATTGATATGACCGTCTCGTGTACCGCCTGGATCTTCTTGCTGCGCAGGACATAGCTCGTGAAAAAGGCCAATATAAGAAGGAAGATCAGGATCAACAACGCCCATGATGAGTAGATCTCCTTTTGTCCCGCCTCTGTATCTTCATCTTCATCTGAGTCCGAAGTCTGCCTTGCCGCCAATTGTATCGCGCTTCGAGCGAAGTAATGGGAAAAGCCCATGTTGGCGAGCGGGAGGTGCTATCGCATACTCGAGTGGCTGGTCGGAGTTGTGTACCAAACGTCCTGGAGGATTGGCGGTTCAGATGGCAGCTACGGCAATCCGGTAGATGCAGTGGCTCGGTGTATAGCGGTGATGGGTGGTCGTCGCACAGTGATTGCCCGGTAGTCGATGGTGCACAGTGCAGGCTCGAGTGGTGGGTGCATCGGCCGGTGGGTGGTAGTGCCAGCTTGCATGTGATGGATGGCAGGCTTAGGCGAGACGGAGGTGCCCGCGGGTGGGTCGTTGATCGGGGCACGAGCTTCTCCAGACGCTTCCACGCATGTGCCTTGCAGCTGTGCCTCGACAAGCTCCAGGACGCGGAGTTGCATGGTGCATCACGAACCGGCAGGAGGTGTTTGCTGCATCAGCGACCGTAGAAACTGCCTCGTCGCACGCCCACACGCTGACAACAATCAAAGCCACGTCTCTGCGCTCGGAAGCGCGTGATGACGGCTCCCGTGCGCGCTGGTGATGCTGGCCAGGTTTCTCGTGGCATGACCGTCAACCTTCGCATCTGACCAAATCCATCCGCGCATACCCCCATCGCAGCAGTCACTCCACGACTATGCGTGGCAGCGGCACCTTCCCCTTTGTCTCACTGCTCACCTTCACAGAACGCCTCCCGCCGTAAGCACGCGCATCCTGAGTAACCTTTGACAGCACATAAACCATGGAGCATTTACCCTCGCCCTCCAGCTCCGAAGCTTCGCGGCGAGGATCTCAAGTCGACACTACAGCACAGAATACACTATCCGACTCAAAACACGTTCAATTCAGGAAAGACTCCACCTCCTCAGTCACGCTGGACGAATCACCGCGATCCTCGCACTCAAAGCCGTTGTCCAATGGCGGGAGCATGAGATATAGTGTGGACGGCAAGAATGACGCCTTGAACGAACAATCACCGCTGCTGCCGGCACGTACGAGCGAAGATGATGGCAAGGTGCCGCATCTTCCCAGTATCTACAGCGAAGATCGCAGGAGTAGCGAATCGTGGACTGCAGAAGAGGGCACACACGAAAAGAGTAAAAGCAGCTGGTACCTGTTGGCGTTGACAATAGCGTTTGGAGGGTGAGTTGTGATCTGTCGGGCGTGGTTCCAGTGCTGATGGCTCCACTAGCCTACAAATAGCGTGGTCAGTCGAGCTCTCGAACGGGTCGCCATATCTGCTGAGCCTGGGCATTACCAAAAGCCTTTTGGCATTTGTCTGGATTGCCGGACCATTATCTGGAACGCTTGTACAGCCTTACGTCGGAATCAAGTCGGACAGATGTCGTTCACGCTTCGGCAAGCGTCGCCCGTTCATGGTCGGAGGAGCGATTGCTACCATCATCTCACTCTTGATTCTGGCCTGGACCCGCGAGCTCGTAGGTGGTTTTCTGGCCGTCTTTGGGGTGGCAAGAGACAGCCAAGGTACGAAGACTGTGGCCATTGTGCTGGCCGTGATTATGGTCTACGTTCTCGATTTCAGCATCAACGTAATCCAGGCTGGCCTGAGAGCATTCGTTGTTGATAATGCGCCAACACACCAGCAAGACACTGCAAATGCATGGGCGAGCCGCCTGCTGGGCATTGGCAACATCATCGGGTACCTATTTGGATATGCCAATCTGCCCAAGTATCTGTGGTTCTTCGGCGACACCCAGTTCAAAGTACTTTGCGTTATTGCGTCCATTGGGCTTGGGGGCACCTTGGCCATTTCCTGCTTCTTCGTCTCTGAGCGTGATCCCCGCCTGGAAGGCGAGCCTGTCGCATACGACACTGGAGTCGTTGCTTTTTTCAAGGAGTTGTGGGTGTCCGTACGCCGTCTACCGCCGCAGATCAAGGCTGTTTGTATTGTGCAGTTGGCGGCCTGGGTTGGATGGTTCCCTTACCTCTTCTACATCACAACTTATATTGGGGGCATCTATGTTGATAGCCAGCTTCGTGCTAACCCAAATATGACGGACAAGGAGATCGACGAGGCCTACGAACACGGCACACGGGTAGGCACCTTTGCACTCTTGGTCTACGCTATCGTTTCCTTCGCCGCCAGCGTCATCATCCCATGGCTTATCCCAAGTTCCTACAAGCCGCCCGAGCCACAGCCACGGACGCCTATGACAGCTTCGCCAGCGATGGCTCGCACTCCAAAAGCGGTACGAGCAGACGATGAAGACACCGAAGGATACTTCGACGTTCAGCCGGAAACTCCCATGATGCCGACCACTCCTCACGGCGGCGCGACTTTGTTTGAGAGCGGTCAGACGGCCTCACCTGCATCACATAGAGTGTGGCTGTCACGAGCCAAGAGACGACTGCCGAACCTCGAGATTCAGTGGTTGACAATGCGGCGAGCTTGGATGCTCTCCCACGTTCTCTTCGCAATCCTCACATGGCTGACACTCCTTGTCCACAATACTACCACTGCAACCATATTAGCAGGTCTGGTCGGGATTCCATGGGCAATGACCATGTGGGCACCCTTTGCTTTGATAGCCGCCGAAGTGTCGAAGCGCGATCGGATCAGACGCGGTCGTATTCCGCCTCCGCCCACTCGCGATGGCGAATTGCTCGCGCGAGGCGAAGACGATGCGGCGGATCAAGCTGGAGTGGTGCTTGGCATACACAATGTTGCTGTCGCGGCCCCGCAAGTCGTCGCCACGCTGGTCAGTAGTGCCATTTTCAAGGCGCTGCAGAAGCCAAGAGGAACAATTGGCGATGACAGTGTGGGATGGGTGTTGAGATTTGGAGGTCTTCTGGCGCTGGTCGCTGCGTGGCTGACGAGGAGAGTGAGGGAAGAGGGTGACGAAGATGATGTCAAGCCGCGCTGGTAGAGAGATCACATGAATACCAAAGCCTACTGAACACTTCGTATGAACGCTCGCATCTGTGCGTGGGAGGCCTACTAGACAAGCTCCTGTTACCTCACTTGACGAGATCACCGCTGACCTGCACTACAGCAAGCTGCCACCGTTGAAAGTGAAGCTCGCAGCTCGCCTCACCTGCGCTTGTTTGCTACGCGCCCACACAACGTGCAACGACAGTCGAATTTACATGATTTGACACACTCCTTCTCAAATGAACGGCTTGATGGCACTCACAATGTTGCCGTCGGTGCCTCGACGTCCACCATCACCACAGCCCCCACTTTCACTGGACGAACGCTTGTGGATCGAGTCGGACCAAGAGGAGGAAGACACTTTCAGCGATCGCCACTGGGAGTGGTACCTCGACCATGGCTACACGAGCATCGTTCCGATTCACAGGATCTACGAGGGCGACGAAGAGCTCACTGATCCGCGCGCGAAGAACAAGCAGGAGATGCAGGGCGCGCAGCCGCAAGATGTGAACGACATACTTATCCAAATGGTGCGCGTTGCCGAGCATCTAAAGCGACATGGACATTCCATTAGATCCTGGGAAGAAGTCCGGCTTCGACTCAGCGATGCAGACTTAAGCAGATCGCGTAAGACACTCGACATTAAGGGGCGGCTGATGCGGAAGCAAGGTGAAGCCTTTTGCGAGATGTCTCGTGATGGTCACAAGAGTGGTGATTTAAACTCTGATGGTCTTGGGCTTTTTCTGCGCGCTGGACGTGATCCTGGCGGATGGTGCTTCTTGCTCTCTGACATGATGTGGTTCCTGCCTCATCAGTCCACTCACAGTGAGCGATATGAGGAATCGTTGTTAGTGAGAATCAACAGGAGGCAGGCTAAGATCAACAAGTGTCGGCGCTATGGCAATTACGATGGTCCTCTTATCAAAGTGTTCGAACGCAAAGCTGAAGAGTGGAAGAGACAAACGCAGAACCAAGTATTTGACGGATACGAATTTCGTCAGCTCAGGAGGGACCTTGAGGCGATCTTTGAAGCACTGAACTGGGCGGAAGAGACTCTGGAAGATGGGAAGACGGCGAAAGAGGGGCTCGAGAAGATGAGCTACTACTCGATGATGAGAAAATTGAAGCGCTGGGGTTGTGCCTCTCGGGTAGCACATTGACTGCAAGACTGCCACGAAGTGCTCACTTTGATCAAGAGCTGATTCGTTGTTCAAGTTGGTGTGGGTTGGTGTTTGCGTCCAGTGGCATTGGAAACGCATGACATAGGGGTCGGCTCCGATTGACCTGTACAAGCACGAGATGCACGTCAATCTCGCAAGGTCACTCGATCAGGGCTGTTAAGATAGCGAGGCTGGCCGCATGGAAAGACTGTGCAAGGAAATTTGTCAAGCCACATGCTTAAATCCTCAAGACTTTTGCTTGCGAAGACGTCAGTTGTTCAATAAATGAAATGAGTCTTATCAATGCTTTGTCTTTGACTCTTAGCATACTGATGTACCATAGTGATGCCGCGGCAGGTGAGTCACTGTTGCTGTGACCGAAGATCGTGTCTGCCTGTTGTACTTGTTGCCCAGCAGTCTGTGCCCTAAGCTCGGGCTCAAAACAAACACATCAATATACTATATACTGTCCTTGACAAGCCGATTCAGAGCTGAATAAATCCTCTCCCCAACAATGCCAGCACGAAAGTCATTCTTGGAGGCGCCGGGCGCCTTTGAACCATGCGAAGCGTCTTGGCAGGACGAAACTCATCACCGCCAGCGCAGGATCAACAAGAGGACAACGATCCGATCGCAACGAAGTACAAGCACTGTCGGCGGCACGCCAGGCACTTCGCGAACAGTGACAAAAATCACATTTACCCAGTCGGGCGGCAAGCCGACCTTTGATCGTGACTCGCATCTGGGCTGTGTGGTCAAGGCCAAGCCTTCTATGACATTCAGCACTGGTTCACAGTCGACCGGGATGCTTACACTGCTGGGGCAGCACTTTCCTGAGCTACTGTCTGATGGGGCGTTCAAGCGTGAGCTGGAACGAGGAAAGTCTCGAGAGCCGCATGGTTCGCTTCGTTGCCGCAACGGCTCTGCGCTTCATCAAATGACGCAGGATACCAAAATCGACAAAGGACGGTCGACCGCCCGTCGGCATCAGGAGTACTACGCGTCTAGCTGGAGGTCGGCCAGCTCTAGTCGACCAAAAGACCCAGGCAGTTCGGTCATATCTCTGAAGCGGACCTCGCCAGCTGGCATTGATCGTGTCGAGGCTTCGGTCCGGTCTACAATTCTGCGGCCAGAGCATGAGGCAGCGGAGCCCGAGTACCCTAAAATTCTCCTTGAGACTGGAAAGGACGAGCCCAGCTTCGCGTCTGAGGGCGTGTTGCCTCTGGCCTGCAATGGGGGAGCAGAGACAGCCCGGACCTCGTCGTATGGAGACGTTGCTATCTCCGAGGAAAACTCAGAGTGCCTCACGAACAAGTCGGGTATTCCATATCAGTCCTACGTGGAAGACGATGCCGATGGAGAGAGCGGCTGAGACGCCGGAACAGTTGTGGGAGTGGGAAGGCCAGGGCTGCTTTACCCTCAGCGCCACTATGAGTGAACAATTGACTGATGAAATAACGACGGCATGATCATGACTGAGCTGAAGTGTTGTGCAAGATAGCATGTAACATGTAGATAGCAGATGTAGCAACTGTTGTTGTCAACACAACGATCGGCGGCCAAGCAACGCTAATGTCGTTAGTCATCCTCGCTTGTGCGCCACAGCGCCACAGCTTCTGTGGCTCCTTCCAAAAATTCATCCCAGGCTTGTGCAGTATGATTCGGCGGTCCACTCCGACTGCTCATCCTACATCTGCCGTACGGTCTATGTCAAGCCTGTAGGTGAATATCAGTAAAGGCGAATGTTTTACTGAGTTGTCTGCACTGCATCTTCCTTCATCAAGTTCAATCATGGCAACCACGATCATCAGTACGACCACACCGACCATCGCGAATTTACCAAGCCTTCGCTAACATTCGTAGGGGTGCCATGCTCCTCGGCCAACATTGGTATGCGACTTTCTCAGTGCCATTGACACTGTGCTGATTGTTTCAAGGCCCTGGCTACGACGTGATCGGACTTGCGCTTTCCGAGTACCTGGAGCTGCGAGTCACTGTGAACGACGAACAGTCGAAAGGCTTTCCGCAAAATTGCAGAATCACTCAAGAAGGTCTTGGTGCAGATCAAGTTGACTTGGATGCCGACCGTCACTTCATCACAAGGATTGCACTGTATGTGCTTCGCTGCCACGATGTGCGATCGTTCCCTTCGCCGACTCACTTGCACATCAACAATGCGATTCCTTTCGGACGAGGTCTTGGCTCTTCGGGTGCTGCAATCGTCGGTGGAGTTGCATTGGGCAACCTGGTCGGCAACTTGAAGCTCGACAAGGACCGTCTTTTGGACTTCTGCTTGATGATCGAGAAGCATCCTGATAATGTGGCCGCATCCATGTACGGAGGCTTCGTTGGCAGCTACACCAAGAAACTGGACCCAGTGGACGTGAAGCGAAGGGAAGTTCCCATGTCAGATGTCCTGCCTATGCCTCAAGGTGGCGAGGATACTGGTCTGAAGCCTCCTGTTCCACCACACAACATTGCAAAGCATATCAAATTCCCATGGGCGAAGGAGATCAAGTGCATTGCTATAATACCCGACTTTGAAGTTGCCACGGCCAAGGCTCGGCAGGCAGTCCCGGGAGCATATACCAAAGAAGACGCCATTTTCAACTTACAACGAGTGGCGTTGCTCACTACAGCACTTGGTCAAAGCCCGCCGAGTGCTGAGCTCATCTACGACGGCATGCAAGATCGCCTGCACCAGCCATATCGTCAAGGTCTTATTCCAGGCCTCACAGAGATACTACAGTCTGTCACGCCAGTGACACATCCAGGGCTGCTGGGTATCTGCCTTTCGGGCGCCGGGCCAACTATCCTCGCCTTGGCGACTGAGAACTTCGATCACATCGCAAACCACTTGATCGAGCAATTCAAGAAGGAGAACATTACATGCACATGGAAACTGCTCGAGCCAGATTTCGAGGGTGTCACAGTGTCAGAGGAATCGGCTTCGAATGCCAATGGCGCAGGCATGACTTATGCAGATGCCGGTGTCTCGATCGATGCTGGCAACGACTTCGTTCAGCTCATCAAGCCAGCTGTGAAGTCTACAAGCCGACCAGGCACAGACGCCGTAATTGGCGGCTTCGGAGGCGTTTTCGATCTTCAAGCAGCAGGCTTCGGCAATGATGCTCCAATTCTCGTACAAGCCATTGATGGTGTGGGCACAAAGCTGAAAATTGCATTCGAGATGGAGAAGTTTGAAGGCGTCGGAATCGACCTGGTGGCGATGAACGTCAACGATCTCGTTGTGCAAGGTGCCGAACCCATCACCTTCATGGACTACTACGCCTGCTCGAAGCTCATCCCAGGCGAAGCCGCCAGCTTCATCAAAGGCGTAGCAGAAGGCTGCAAGCAAGCAGGCGCAGCACTTGTGGGTGGTGAAACAGCCGAAATGCCTGGCATGTACTCCGGCAAGGACTTCGATGCAGGCGGCGCAGCAACTGGTGTCATCCGACGCGGGCAAAAAGTCCTACCCGACTTCGGCGGTATGAGCGAAGGCGACATTCTGCTCGGACTCTCAAGCAGCGGCGTCCATTCCAACGGCTTCTCCCTCGTCCGCAAGATTCTCGAAAAGAAGAACCTCAGCTTCCACGACCAAGCTCCTTGGGCCAAAGAGCAAAACATCACAGTCGGCGACAGCCTTCTCGAGCCCACGAGAATCTACGTCAAACCACTTCTCGCAGCCGTGAAGAAAGATCTTCTGCTAGGTATGGCGCATATCACAGGCGGAGGTCTCGAAGACAACATTCCTCGCATGTTGCCAAAGCATCTGGCTGTCGAGATCGATGCGAAGGCCTGGCCGGTGCCGGCTGTTCTGCAGTGGTTGAAGAAAGCCGGAAATGTGAGCAGTAGGGAATTTGCCCGGACGTGGAATACTGGTCTGGGAATGGTGATTGCTGTGAAAGCGTCGAATGTCGAAGCCGCCACAGACGCGTTGACAAGCGCGGGTGAGAACGTGTACAAGGTGGGTAGACTTGTGGCGAAGAAGGATGAGGGTGTGATTTTGCAGAATTTTGAGCACTGGGATCAATAGAGGAGAGCTCCGATGTTGTTGTGGTTGAATGCTAGTGCGAAGCGATTAGACTCCTGGATCGTACGAAATGCTTTCTGGGTATGTCTCTCAACTGTCAATGCGAATGCTGATTTCCTGTCGTTGTTTGCAGCTGCGTCTGGGTCGCCAAACTTCTCATCCTACCACATCTCATATCGACAATTGCTTCCCATTCACTGTGACCATAGCAGTATACATTGCTCTACCGCCATTAGTGTTCGCATGAAAGACCATAAACTTCAAATCCTTCGAAAAATCGGCTCCTCCTGGCCCAGAAAGTCCGTTTCGTCCTGTAGAGAGCAATGGAGTGGTAGCTCGAGTATATGGACCTCTGACTGAGGTCGCTGTAGCATAATCGACATCGTAATTCGTCGTTGTAAAACATCCGGAACTGAACAGCAAGAAGTAGAGGCCATTCTTTTTGACGAGGACGGGTGCTTCGAGGATTCCGTCGTCAGAGGCGCCGTTATGGCCGAGAAGGGCTGTGGGGTTTCCTTGTAGCGTGTAGCCGTTTGGAGCTACTGCCTGGAGCATTAATGGGGTGGGTTTCAGTGGAGGGACTGGTAATTGGTTAGACAGACTCTTGCATGATCCGAAGAGATTGACTTACCGCCACTGTTGCAAGGTCCACCAGCACCGAGCGAGTTGCCGTCGACTTTGTACATGATGTATCGTTGACCATTATCGTTGAAGCCGGACGCATCAATTGCGCCTCCTTGAGAGAGGGGACAAACAAGCGGCTGATCACTTGTTGGCGTGTATGGACCGAGGGGTGACTTGGAGACTGCAGCTCCAACGCAGTGCTTAGACTTGTCCTGGACAGTGCTAGCACTGTAGTACATCACAAAACTGCCGTCGTCTAGCTGATTAACATCTGGTGCCCAAGTGTTTGGATTTCCCTGCACCGCCCAAGCAGGAATGTTGGGCAGAGCATTGTACTGAGAGCCATCGGCATTGCGCTGAAGTGTCCAAGTGTTGAAATCGGTGGATGTGGCAACTTGGATGTGTATCTTGCTCCCAATTGTTCTTGTTGCAAATGCATACCACTTGTCGACGAAAATGATAGCCGGATCTGGGAGACTTTGGTCAGGCTAGACGTTGACATTTGAGTGTCTCGAACGTACCTGGGAAATTGGCTCCGTTTAATTTAGGGCCCGATATTGTGTCCCGCTTGGTCAGACTCCTTATGAGTACATCTTCTGCAGGCAGTGGGCTTGCCAGTGCAGTTTGCAGTAATGTGAAGAAAAGATAAGAAACGAAGTGGAAGAGGAGCATATTGATTTGCAAAGAGCTCGTGAGGCGTACAGGATACGAGAAAAATGTGCACCGACTGAGCAAAAATGCTCGCTGAGAGATGGATGTAGATGCTAGATGTCAGCTTAGCATTCCAGACCAAGTCTCGAGCAGTTTATATGGAAATGAGACGTCAGGTTGGATTCTGTGGCGCACTACGAGACCTTTGAACGGCCCGCTCTGTATTGACCCAGAGCAGCTTAGATGGCGCTGTGGGCGCGTTGTGGGCTGTATGAGTACGACGCAAGATCAACAATCACGAGGCCCAAATCGAGCAGACATCGTCACTTGATGTCAGCATTCAGCGGTGGCCCTTAAGCTCCATCCGCGCATGAAGATGCAGGTCGGAGAATACAGCAGTTCGCTTAAAGATTCCTGCAATTCTGTATGGCAGACTGCTGCCATCTCAGCCAGCCAAGCTGTGGTTGTGACGAAAAGGCACATTGTAAATGCGTGCGGAGGACTTGCGTGCTCGAGGAATGCATATTGCCAGGGATCGGCCATATGAAGGTGGGGTGCCTCCGCCAGTATGCTGGATGTGCTGCGCGGCCGACACGTCCTGCGTGCAGAAGTGCGGATGGCGCCATGGCATCTTCTCTCCGTATCGTAGACTCGAGGCGCGCAACGCGTGACTGTTCTGATGATGTCCGTGGAAAGGTGACGCCGTGTCGTGTCGATTGCATTTTCGGGCCCAACGTTCCTGCTCCCGACATGTCCAGTCAACAGTCTCAGCGGAGCCAAGCCGGCGGGTGCTTCGTTCGACGTCTTCTTCTTCGACCATTTGTCAGTCGCAACTCTCATCACTCCATCTCGCCTGCGACACGAGGATTGCAGCGCCTCAAGCACCCATAGCCAAGTGATGAGGTCCTGCAGCCAACAGAAAGATGACAGCCGCTAGCGCTCACGCTACTGTGCAAAAATAGTCGCAGGCTTCTGGATGCGGAGTGCACTGCGGGAGCTGCTGTATACGACGAAAGTCTGTTCCTGGATCAACATGTACTGAGACATGCTTGAACAACAGCGTCGTGAGAGCGTCTGCGAACTGTGCGAGTATTGCAGCAACCAGTTCGAGCACTCGGGCCCGCGTCCAGATGGAGGGCCAGAACTCTGCGCCCGCTTCAGACGGCGGATCCTGCTAGACTGCCGAGAGCTGACATTGCGCTCTGACGTAGCCCTGCGGAATCTGGAGAAGCAGCACGCTGCGAATGATTCCGCGAGGACGGTCAGATCGGCATGGAGGCGTGGGTGCGACACCGCATCAGCTCATCAGCGACGCCTGAAGACGCCCATCGAATGAAGGCGTGAGGGAAGCAAAAGTGTGGTGGTGCGAGAACGCCTGGCCGGAGTGGCCACGCTCCATGCGTTTCCCGCTGCGACGCTACTCCACCTCTAACTTAGCTCGGTTGACCACATGGCACTTCTCACTCCAATTTTCCCTTTCCGGCCGACGTTCAACACATCATTTTTCTGCCCTTGTATGCGAACTGACTGCGGCGACCCGATAGACCTCGGCGTGTGTCATGGGCGGCAGGCGCAGCGAGATACCATTTATCGAGCGCAAGCTACCCTCGGCCCCCAGACGTCTCGACGAGCTTGGCGCGCTCGCAGCTCTCCACCCCCTCCGAGGACATGCCCATGGACGTCGCAAAACCGCAGGATCCTGAGGCCATAGTGATCGAAGCATGGGCCCAAGGCTACATGATTGGATCTTTGATCATTATGGCATGCGTCGCGTTCAGTAATATGAGATCGAGAGTCTTATTGCACAAATTGATTGTAGTCGAGGTAAGCATGACTCGATCGCGTCCGGATATGTTTCACATGCTCACAGAGCTTAGTTGATTCTTGGTACTTTCCATGGCACATTTATCTTTACAAGTAAGGAAACAAGCTTTCATGCTGCATGTGCCGGATGTTGATATGCTGCAGATCCGCCCGTATACAACTGGTATCTCAGCGCTACTGCGATACTTCTCAACGTCAGCTGGTCTCTGCACAATGTCATCGCCTGGATGAAAAACAAACCTTTCCTCAGCAGAAGAGGCAGTATGTTCTACATTGGCACCGTCATTCTAGTCCAACCATACTGGGTGCTAGAAATCACGGCCAACTTCCTCTACTTCAGCGGACAGAGTAATCTATTCCAAAAGACTCGACCCTACGAGGCCCTATGTCGGGATCCATGGTGGATCTTCACAGCTTGCAGTCTCTTCTACAACATCAAGTCTCGCTATGATTTTGGCTACATCGAGCTGATTCGAGTCTCCCCTCGCTTCGGAGTGCTTCTGGCGGCCATGTTGACCAGCATCGGCTTCCTCATTGTGGATATACTGGCCGTCACTCATGCAATCCCATCCTCCGGTCTACCCGATGGCATCAATCCATTCTGGAAATTGGCTTTCGTCTTCCGATGTCTAACCGACATGATCATCTTGGACGATTTCAAAACAGCGCTGGATCGCTTGAGTGCCATCAAGATGGAGAGAATGGGCAGTGTGCTCAGTGATGGCATTCGAGGCGACTTCACAGATGTCGAACAGGCGCGGAGGAAGAAACTTGAGCAACTTCAGGTGAACCCCTCCGGAAGACCGCATGACTCAGTAGTACGAGATTACGGAAAGTCACAAGACAGCGAGCATATTGACCTGGAAGCCGCATTGGAGATGGATCGACACGATAGCGGTAATCACCATAATAATCAGAACGAAGAGCTTGACTTCATCACTGCGCTGAACATGGAAGCCCCAAGCGACCAGTCAGCGTCAAGGTCAAGTCGCGGTGGACTTGGATGATGATGACCCAAAGAATGCCGCGGGCAGGCAGATATCAAGAGATGGCTGTTGAGCGGCCATCCAATGGGAGCACGATGGGTGGCTGAACCTCAGGACGAAAGGACGACGCCGAACCAGCACATTCCGGGTTGCTACATGCAGCAGCCTGGAAAGCTCGAATAGCCACATGCGCTTGCTACACTGTGGATGCGTAGCTTCGAAACAAATCCATAGCTAACGGCCTATCGGACGAGGTCAAAGCCATTCGCAGTGTGAGCAGGCAATACAACTGCTTGGAAGAGCTATTGGTCTCGATCGCAAAAGCGTGCGAGCAGTGGCACGACAGATGCCAAATACGGGAGGTAGCAGGAAGATGGGCTCCCAAATGGCGAAAGAACATCGGAAAGGTACAACAGGCCTGATAGTATAGTCGTGATAGCCGTACAAAAACCGTAACAATTGCACAAGTGAAAGCGCAACCATGCAACGCGAGTCATGCGCGACGCGAAAAACCCTGTGACATAATCCAACCCAGCACTCCTCCACTCCACACCAACCAACAAAGCTTCACCTTGGAGCTTTCGCCAAACTTCCCATTCCACACACGTTGGACTGAATATCCACCCACGAGCACCACGCTCTCCGGAGCGCACACAACAATCAAATCATGTCCAACGCCACTTCCGCCGCGCGCCCCAAACGCGAAGCCGAAGACTTCGCCCGCTCCCACGACACCAACAATGGCTCCGGCACATCAACCAAAAAACCCCGCTTCGACTACCGCAACCCCAGCACCCTCGCCGCCGACGCCCCCGAAGAAGACCTCATCCTCGACGCCGACGTAATCGGTAAATCCGGCACAAACACCAAACGCAACGCCGTCAACATCGACGGCTACGAATCCGATTCGGATAATGATAATTTTGACGCGCGAGCGAGAGAGAAAGCGAAGCGGCAAAAAGCCGAAGAGAAACAGCAGAGCAAAAGTAAAGATGAAGAGGATGATGATATGTTTGCTGACCTTGAGGAGGATTTGAATGCGGATGGGGATGAAGATGAGGAGGTTCAGAGGGAGGGAAAAGGAAAGGGGAAAGATGTGAGGTTTTTGGAACAGAGTGAGATTGAGGGGCAGGTGATGAATAGTGAAGGGGGAGGACATGTTTCTGCTGATATCTTGATGAGGGGGAAAGGGAAGAGGCGGGAGGAGGAAGAGTCGGAGTCTTCGGGGGATGAGGAGGAGAGGGATCAGTTACCTGATGAGATGGATGATGAGGATGCGAGAGAGTTGGGAGCGGGGAGTAAGAAGAAACATGCACCGAGGTTGGACGCGTACAATTTGAAGAATGAGGAGGAAGAGGGGAGGTTTGATGAGTCGGGGAATTTTATAAGAAAAGCTGTGGATCCGGATGCTGTGAATGATAATTGGTTGGAGGGGTTGAGCAAGAAGGATATGAAGAAGGCGAAAGAGGCGGAAGAAAAGAGGGAAGAGGACAGGCGGAGGAAAGCGATGGAGGACGATGCGGTATTGACCAGCGATGTCCTATCCAAGCTTATCGCGCAACTTGAAACTGGTGAGACACCGCTCGAAGCATTGCAAAGACTGGGCAAGGGCAAGGCAGACAAGAAGGTGCCCAAGTGGAAGCAAAAGAAGCAACAGAAGAAGAACGACGGTATGGATGTGGACGAAGCCGAGGCCAATGGCAATGGCACAGTTGATCCCAAAGAGGATGCCAGAAGAAAGGCGGTTGAAGCCATTACGGGTGCCGCAGATGCTCTGTATTCACGCGGGCAGCATGAGATCTACCAAGCAGAGCGGGAGATCCTAATGCGACAGTATCGTAGGGAGACGGGCGAAGACTGGAAAGCAGCAGCCCCTGCAGAAGACGCGACAGGAGCTGGTGCTGGTGCTGGCTCCGAGGGATCATTAGACGCGTGGGAATACCGATGGAGCGATGCAAGAGATGGCGGATCGTCTCATGGTCCATACGATGCTGCGACCATGCGCGCGTGGAATGAAGCCGGATACTTTGGTGAAGGTGTGGAGTTCCGAAGGGTAGGAGATTCGGCAGAGTGGAGCAGAATCCTCGACTTTAGCTAGGCACGCCGACGAACCGGGCCTGCGGTCCCATTTTGCTTCCTTGTCTAGTCTCCAGCTTGACCCGGTGCGCGTGTAACTGCCGACTTCAGGTCCATTGACCACTGTCGCAGCGCCTTCTCCTTTTGCGCAAAATTCATCCCCGTGTCGATCGCACAAATTGCGGTCGTGTGAGCAGAATGAACGAAATGAATGATTTCTCTTCACCGCAACGTGGCCGAAGTTTTGGTATGCTTTGTGTAAGGTCCTTGCCATGCTTGCTAGCCTTGCGGGTGGACCACGACCCTTGAACAAGTTCATGCATCCACGCTGCAAAAGTCCAATGACGTCCTGGTCCGCGGCGAGCACTTTTTTTTCTCGCCGCAAGATCGGACGTCGGTTTCAAGTCGGTTTCAGAGCTTGTATAATAATAAATGCGCAGCGGAGCTTGAACGCTGTTGCCAGGTGTTGTTTGCGATCCGTCCTGACGCTGGCACTGCTGGCCAAACGAGATTGCTCATATCCAAGATGTGAGGGTCGGCGAGATAGGGTTCGGGTTTTGTGTCACTACTGCTCGATTCCTCCTGTTCCCCGCCAGACGGAGGCAGTTCTGGCGACGCGGCGGGATGGACCAGGCTGGCCGCGAGCATATCGTTCGATGACGGCGACGATACCAAGCAGCGGGACAAGCATCCAGGGCATCAGCTGACGGGCGTGCGGTGCGCGATCACGCCAGGGGCACGGTATTTGGTAGCTGTCAGGTCTCAATCGCACAGATGCGATGAGCCAATCGCCGGTGATGGAAAGCATGGAAGCACTGCTTCTGTCGACATGTGCACGAGCGAGGGAGCGGCGTGCAGGCCGAGCAGGCCGAAGCTGCACCGCTGCTCGAGACAGGACAGCGGTGGCAGCGGATGTGGTGCCTGGTGTCGCCGGGTGTTCAAGGTTGGGTGCAGCTTGTCGTCGTGCTGCGGTGGAAGGGGCAGCGCGCCTTGGTCACGACGTGCTGTGCTGCCGCTCGTTGGACGACAGGTGCCCCTCATTCGAGACGGCGTGCATGCAGATGGAGCAAACGCAGGCTGGCAGCACGGAAGCGAGCTGTGCTGCATGGACGCTCTCATCATGCCGCAGGTCGGCGGGCATCATGATGGGCAGCGTACAGCAGGATGCGCGCTCGTCGTGCATCCGCGCGCTGGCTCTTCAATATTGCGGCTCCTACACTCTGTGGTGCCGAAGCCGGGCAGGGGAGAGTGCTGCTGTTGCTGGGGCCGGGACTGCACAGCACAGCAATTGAGATTCGACACGGTGAGTTTAGGGGCGGGCCGCAACGCCACGAGGCGATCTACCGGATTTGGGGGCACGGAGCTTCTGGAAATGAGAGGACGCGAATCACGAACGGCCGCTCGTCACAGCAGACCCTTTGCAGCCGGCGGCGGCGGGCAGGGCGCAGGCGGCGGCGGAAGGCAGCGAGGGAGGTGGGCGAGGGAGCGGATTGGCGCGGCGAGTGTGAGACATACAGCTTGTCCGCACGCCTCGGCGTGCTATACGCGCAGCGCAGCTGCACGCTATCGCTAGCCAAGTAGCTATCCCGGCATGTGCAGCGTGCACAGGCATAGCAACAGCGACCCAGGGCCTCGCACGGCAGGTGGGCTGGCAGGTGCCTCGCCGCCCCGAGAGTGGGCGCCGCGACGGGCACTTTGCCATGGAATCGTCCATGCAGCAGAACCTGCACTGGGCGCACCGTACGCCAGTCGTCGTGTCGAGTGGGTGTTCTGGAGGGAGAATAGGAGACGACTGCACTGTGCGGTGGATCAGTCCAGCACAGCGCAATCATTCGTCTCCCAGCTGCGTGGACACGGACTCGCCCAGCAGGCAGCGCGCGTGGTACTGTCGGCGGAGGGACGATCGTGTCAATCATTAGTATTTAAGCTGTTCCGTAACACATCATCATCCACCACCCCTGCGACCGACGACTAAACTAAGGAGAAAGGGAGGGCAGCGGGCCTGTGCGTCGCCGTCGCTGTGCCTGCAAGTCACATCGTTCGTTCACGCGAAACAAATCTGGCCGGTCATCCATCCATCTGCTAGCACGCCCGCGCTCTTTTTCCCTTCTCATCCCCCCGTGCAAGACACACCCAACCCTCCATCCACTGCCCGTCCGGTGTGGCACCGTCGTTCTTTGTTCGTCAGCCCGTCACTGCAGCACCAAGGCACGCCGCCCGCACGACTTGCGCAGCTGTGGTTGCTTGCCAGCGGGACCAGAAGTCCGAATTCCAAGGTCCTGCAACCTCTGCTACGTCCTAATTCTCCCCCACGACACACCTCACGCCCTGCACTCCTGCTGCCGTCCGCAACGCCTCCTCCGCCCCCGGCGTGCAGCAACCTGCGAAGCCTTCGACGCGCGCCTGCCCTGCTGCTGCTCCCCATCACCCACACGACCCTGGCGGGCAGCGCTGGCCTGAGAGCCCGACCTCTGTCCACCGCATCTCCTCTGCCGTGCCACACACGCCGCCACCGACATGCAGCATCAACAGTTCGCCGACATGTACTACGACAACCCGGCGAACCGCTCACCCACCTCCGCCCGGCAAAATTCTCTGCACCGGCAAAACTCGCGCCAGCAGTTTGAAGCCTACGGCCACCTCCCCTCCGGCCTCTACACCGCCGAAGATCACGCGCAGACCTTCAACGGAAACCCACGATTCAACCCCAGCGACATGCGCAACGCGACTGTAGGAGGCTACGGAAATGGCGGATATGACATGGGCGGCCAGTCGTGGAACGCCGGCGCCTTCGGCCAGAACAACACGCTGAATGGGCTTGGTGCTTCCAGTCTGCGCAAGCCTCCTTCGCGGGGCGGTCGCTCCGGTCTGCCCTCTGTACGTTATGAAGGAGAATTTATATGTACGCTGCGCCGTGCAGATGCTGACTTCCGCTTCTAGGCCTGGATGGACCAACAACAAATGCCCATGAGTCAATACCCCGGCCCAGGACTTGGAGGATATGGCGGACAAATGGGCCGACACGACATGCATTCTGAGCCCGACGAAGAGCTAATCCCGACCGCAATCGTGATCAAGAATATTCCCTTCGCAGTCAAGAAGGAGCAACTCGTGACCATCATGACCGAAATGGGTCTGCCCTTGCCGTATGCGTTTAACTACCACTTCGACAACGGCGTCTTCCGAGGTCTTGCTTTCGCCAACTTCACCAACCCGGATGAGACGGCAACGGTGATTGACGCAATGAACCACTTTGAGTTGAACGGGCGAAAGTTGCGAGTGGAGTACAAGAAAATGTTGCCCGCGGCAGAGCGGGAACGCATCGAGCGCGAGAAGAGAGAGCGCAGAGGCCAGCTCGAGGAGCAGCACCGTCCGATGGCAGGCAACACCTTGCAGACACAAGCCTCTGCATCGTCATTGTCTTCGCGCATCATCAATGCCGGATCGCCCTCACCAGTCTCTGCTCGTCAAAAGATTGGACCTGTCTTCCCCGCCACGGCCTATCCTGACCCGAACACTGGCGCCGAAGTTGACTTGAACGATCCTATAACGCTTCAGTATTACACGAAGCTCCTCTTGTTCAAAGAGGACCAGAGCCGCGATCTCATGGTGTTCGCCCCCACCCTTTCGCCTCCCGAGCGACGGGTTGTACACACCCTCGCCCACCACATGGGACTCGGCCATGTTTCCAAAGGCGAAGCCGACCGAAGAGCTGTCCATGTGTTCAAGGAGGGCCGTCAGCGACTCAGCCCGCCTATGCCGCAACTCTCCCATCTTCAGACTGAGCAGCGCCGCCAGCTGAACAGAGCAGCCACAACTGACTTCAGTGATGTGCGTGCAAATGAAGGCTACTACGCTCAGAATCTACGTCATCAAGGATCCGGCTACTTGGGCTACCACGACACGCCCAACGGCCTCAATCCTGGGGCCAACCTGCGTTCCGCCAAGTCCTTCG
Organism: Cercospora citrullina; assembly: GCA_013365195.1. Taxonomy (NCBI): domain Eukaryota; kingdom Fungi; phylum Ascomycota; class Dothideomycetes; order Mycosphaerellales; family Mycosphaerellaceae; genus Cercospora; species Cercospora citrullina. The sequence continues at coordinate 35,881 of JAASFF010000511.1, read as the reverse complement.
CCGATCTTCGCTCATACACACCATCTCCCGTACCATCTACCGCCAGCTTTCCAGCTGCGCTCAGCAACAATGTGCAACGACTTCAACAAGACTTTGGCAGAGAAAGCGGACAGTCCAACACCCCAACACTCATGACCCCAACTTCTGGCCTTGCCGACCGTGGTGACACCACTGGCTTGATCAATGGTCTTGGAAACATGACTATAGGAGGTGGCTTTGGCGGCAGTCCACGCGGCCTTCGCGGCTTCCCATCATGGGAGAGCGGCAACCCAGGACCCATCGGAAGCAACCGTTCTTTCAGCACTAATTACGATGACCGCTCTCAATCTCGCAGCGCCATGCAGCAGAATGGCCCCGAACGTCAGCCGCGCGGCCCTCTCCCAGAGCGTGGCGCCGGCTTCCCTCGCAGACAGAATGGTCACGTGCAACGCAACAGCGATGAACTCTCCCAACAGAGCAGTGCCGCCGAGATCACGGTGGAGCACTAGAGCTGCTTGAATGACGTCTCGCGATCACTGTCCTTACCCTATGTGCTCAGTGTTGGGAGCTGATTTACCCATCGCTCAACACTGACAACGAAAGCATGACTTACGAAAGCATGACTAGCATCATCAGCGAATCGACAGCAACTACCATGTGTCGATGACCGCTCTGACAACACGATGACGACAAACCCCCTTATGATCGCAACGATCGATACGAGAATGAACACCAAAAAGTAGAGAAGAGAAAGATATCAAGGAGCTCGCTGCCCACCGATACGACCGATACCAAAGAACCATAACTTGCAACAACCAAACCCCACAAATGTCCGTATAACGATCTCCCTACTACTACTGCATTGAACACCAACACACTCTTCTGCATGGAATGGAAAGAAGGAAGGCAAATCGGAATGCAACTATAACTGGGTAATCAAACTGGAAAACGGCTGGTTGTGTTTCTGAAAATTTTCTGTTTTTTTTTTGCACACACTTACCACCATTGGGGATGAGAAGAAGATGAAGATGCAGAGATGTTGGCATTTCTAGTGACATGGGAAGAATACACATTTTGGCGCAATGAGGAGTTTTTTGATTTTTCGGCAACGCAGACTTTGGAAAGGGGGGCGGAGGAGAAGGAAGTGGGCGACGGAATTGCCGTGATCCCTGCGGAGCCGGGACTCCTTTTCATTCACCAACCGCGGAACACGAAATACCCCTCTTGCTGTTCAGCTATTCTGCACGACCAGCAAATCTTGGACAACAAAAGGCTATCTTGCGGTGAAGAGAGACAGGGAAAGAGAGAAACGAATGCGAGAAAGAAGATAATGGGTTGTGTATGCCATGTTTTTGCGTTGTTGTTGCTCCGCTTGTTAACATCTTCACTTCATGATATGATGTATTAACGAGAGCTTGGTGATGCTTGCTTGTTGGTTTCGCCCCGTTGTTTGCTGTCTTCGCGCGTGTGTTTTGTCGTTCGGTGTGCTTACTCAGTGATGGGTTGATGGGTGATGGAATACGGAAAGAAACGGCTGCGCAGTTTTGGAATGATCACGGTACTGGGGAAGGTTGCTTGGTTGGTAAACGAAAGTGGTCGCTGAGTAGTGGTGATGAAAGTTGAGGTACGAACGTACGTAATAGTTTCCGAATTGGAAGAGTTGGTTGTGTGGTATATGAACTTTTTTGGTCTGCTCTGCTTGCTCAGTTCCCAATGCCTTTCCCGCCTGGTTTTCTAGTTCACTGCCTGCCGTTGTTAGTAGAAAGAAGTTTTTTGAAATCCCCAGCCAGTCCGCGAGATAATTCCAGGTGCAATGGAATACGTGCGGAATATCTGAAAGTTTTTTCGGATAGTGATAAAAATCAGAATTCGGACGGAGAGGATCTTGAGTGTGTAAAATGGTATCTATACATATGCTGAATTTCTCATACTCGCACATTCACACGACCGGCATTGCTAACGAAGTCAATCGCGGAGCAATTCGAAGGTACGGCTGGATGATAATGGACAAAGAGCAGGAGCAAGAGCATGTTCTCTTTCTTTTTCGACATTCTTCCTGTTCGTTGTATTCCAGTGTTTTTGTAATGTCGTCCATCACTCGTTCCTGCCGACCGACCGGGGATCGAGTGACTCCTCGCGCAGCGACTTTGAACGCGTCTCGTCTGATCGTGTAAGTGAACGAATCGAACTTATGTCAAAGTAGGGTTGGAACCCGTTCTCATTCGAGCACAAAGGCTATACTATACATATGCTGCCTCATGACTTTCCATTGCTTCCCACTTGACTTGCTTGGAAGAGGAGCCCACGAGCTCCTGGCTCGCTCGCACGTCCACTTCGATACTACTAATAAGTAAAAGAGAAGAGCTGCTTCTACTGCCGTAAATTCTTTTTCGCATCTGTTATTGTGTGTGGTCTCGGATCGCTCGCTATCGTTCACTTGGAACGATTTGTCATCCGTGACTGACCGGAGGCTGTGTGAAATAGCAACATCAACGACTCCGCCAACGCCTTACTATGCGATGCTCGCACCCTTGTCCCATCGACCGACAAAAAGCCACAAAAAGAACGCTCAATCAACGCACAAATGCACCTTTTCTTTAACGAACCTCGTCGGGTAGCAGCTGAGCTTCAACGCAATGCGCTTAGATCTTGACCTCCTTCATCTCGTCTTCCACTGAAGCTATGCTGGCGACGCCGGAGTCCTTTGGAGGCTTGACGTTTTCCTTCTCTTCGTCGTCGCTGTTGCTCATCATGCTGCTGCCGAGCCGGCTTCGCGTCAGAGGTTGGCTGCTTCGTCTGTCCTCGATATCGCCGTTGGTAAGCGTTGGACTGTCTGCCTTGTCTTTGCCCTTGTCAGGTCTTGGCGTGTCAATAGCAGAGATGAGCTTCTCTGTCGACTTGGTATCGATAGACGTGTCAATTGACAAAGGCTGCGAGGTAGTGTTTATTGGCGAGCTCTCTTCCGTGACGCGTGCGAGAGGGCTGCCAACTCCTCCGTGACCTCGAGGACTTGAGTTGTGCATTGGCGCCTTTCCGTTCGCAAAACGTTGTGGTGATCGGCCACGGTCCTCTTTGGTGGGTGAGCCGTAAGGGGAGAATCCGTTCATGCTCGGTGAGACGTTGCTGTTTATGCGCAAAGGTCGCTTCTTCGGAGGCCTCCTGCCGTATTTTTGATCTGACCTCCATCGCAGAATGTCAATGTACGCCGGCTCCACTCCTTGTTTGGGAAACTCTCTCAACTTGAGTTCTTTCGTGTCCTCGTCAATAAACCACTTGTCAGTGTGCATGTCGTCGGCCAGAGTGGCAAGGAAAGCAGACCACGATCGCGAGACTACATATTTGCAGTCGTAGTCACGTCCCATCAGGATGACCTGACCCCACCTGCCTGCAGGTCCCGGAGCCAGGTCAATGGCAATGTTGTTGCCTCCCCAGTCTCGCGCCATTGGAATCCATGCCGGGTGAGCATAGACCTTCTGAATCGCGCCAGGAGGCTGCGAGTCCTGCTTGTCCAACAGCTCCTGTCGCCATTTTGTGTTGCCAGGTTGCTGTGGCTGCGCGACCGGAACCGCGGATGAAGATGACCCGGCAAATGCCTTCAATGGCGCCTGAGGAATTTCGTACGAATGCTGGTCGCTCAAGTATGCCTCGTTCACTGTGCGCCACTGCTGCCACTCCTGGATGATTTCTTCAATATCCATGAGCATGCACCCGAAGACAACACCTGTGGGCAAGCCTCCTCGCTCCTGTCCGTCGTGGATTTGCAGCGATTCTCTCACTTCCTGTGGCAGTGTGCAGTCGAGCTCTTGCTCCAACATATTAACGTCGTTCACGGTTGCTCCCATGCCCAAGTTCTCCCACAGCTCTTCATAGTTGTCCTCCAGCCAGCGGTCAATGCGCTTCCAGGAGTGACTGACGGGTGGTGGAGGAGGCAGTCCGTCGCTGAACGCCTGCATCTGGATCTCCCCTGTGCCCACCTCGGGCATCTTGCCATTCTGCGCGGAGCCTTGCCGTGAGAGACTGTTGCGTGAAGAGGGCGAGGCGGGAGTGCTGGTGGTGCTGTTGACGAAGCCATGGCCAGCTTCAAGATCGAGATCCGTTCTTGACTCCAATGCGCTTGTGTTTCGTGAGGATGTGAGGGCACTCCGCGACTGCGAGACGGGAACGTGGCCGCGTCCGAAGGGGGTGTCAGGGCCGGCGTGGCGGTCAGGAGAGGTCATGGTATGCCAGAATGCGCGCCATTGCGAGGCCAGACTGTGTTGCAGCATTGTCAGTAGGGCTCTGTGATGATTGACGGTATGCTTGGCGCGAGAGAGTCTAGCTTTGGGGTAATACGAAGAGATTTTGGGGGAGCAACGTACGCGCCAGCCATGATGGGTCGCAGAGGGAGTGCGGTGGAAACGGCGCGGCGGCCTTGCGGTAGCGACAGTCGACAGCGAGCGCGGGCGGCGGAGGTTGTGCGCAGGGACGGTCAGCGAGTGGGCGGGTGGTTGCTGTGGGTGTTCGGAGTGGTGATGGCTGGGTGATGGCGACAGGCAGCGGTGGAGTGGAGGTTTGTTCTCGAATGTCTCCCAATCCCTGTCGCTCAAGTCGCAGTCCGTCGGTGGCCCCCTGGACCAGGATGCGTGAAGTTCTGCCGCAAAGTCACCGGCGCCTCGGAGGGGGAAGGGAGGCCGTTTTAATACATGCACCACCTCCGCAACGGTCGACAGTGCGAGGGGAGAATGAGCTGAAAGGAGGGGGTCCAGCACCGCAGATGCTATTCACAGAAGTGCCAGCGCAGTGGGCGGCGGATGTTGTTTGCGTGGGCGCAGGAAGCACTTCCCAAACACACAAGCAAAGGCTTGGCTGCAGCAACCTCCGCCCGGCAACACACAGAGCCGCATTGCAACCCATCATCCGCCAATCGTCCAACTTTTGCCTCCCCACCGACTCGCCCCATCAGACACCACGACACCGCGCGCATTTGCAGCGTCTGATCTTCACCATGCTGGAAATTGACGTCTCCTACCTCTGTCGCCTTGTCGGAATTGGCCTGCACGCGATATTGCTGGACAGGTCTTATCGCCGGATCTCCATCTACTGCCGAAGCACAAGTTGAGCTGCACCAGGTGCATGCAACACGTCGTAGATTGCAGCTGATCCTCCTGCTCATCATTGGAGACCTCACTCGTGCACCTCATGTGCCTCCTCTCTCGAGCTGTACAGCACGTTGCATTGACATCGCCACATGAGCATGACAGCCAACCTCATCATGTGCACCTGGTGATCGCCAGAAAAACGACATCGCTCTGTTCCTGGCACTCATCCTGGCAACGCGACGTCACTGCGCGCACATATGCAGCGGACCGAACTGCTGTGGAACCATGAGCTTGATATGGAGCTCGATGAATCCATACCGATTTGCCACGCTCAAGTCAAATGCCCTCGCTGGTGTGAGAGTGACTGTGTCGAGAGGCTGTATGGGTCTGATGGGAAATTCGATGCACCGCTTCGTGGCAAGGTCGCAATGCGGTCGAATGATTAAATCCAGCATGAGTCTTTCGCTCGAATTCCCGCACGGTCGGCTTTCATACATCTCATCATGTCTAGGTCGTCGACGCGACTGTGTCTCCAAGGTATTGATTGCTGCAATTCACATTTCACCCAGTCATAAACAATATGACCTGCCTTGGCCTTTGCCACAAACATTCAAGAGCAAGCAGGCTTTCTACATTGATAATGTCCAGGCTCTTTTTCAGCTGCACCACAGACCAATTCTTGCGTTTCGGCCGATTTCCCACACGACGAGCTCGTCTTCGGTTTTCGAGGCGCCTGTACCACAATACACAATCCGAGCGAACATGCCTTCCAACCTTCATCTCGAATTCAAGGATGTCAGAAAGAAGGGGCGATTGGTCATTGTGCCTTGGGAAATTGTCCAAGCCTTGTTTAATGATAACAAGTCTCTCAGCAACATCTAGACACTCTACGCAAGACTGACGATACAGTGCCTAAGTCTGACGTGCAGAGCACAATCAATGAAGCCATAAATGCTGCCCATACACTGGACCGTTTCGTCTCGCAGCTACGGACCTCATGCCCACCCCACTTTCATCCCAGCGAAGGACCCGCGGCAAAGGCAGTTTTCAACATCCCAGGACTCCTCGAGAATATTTTGTCCCATCTCAAAGGACCCGACTTGCTCGCTGCCCAGCGGACGAACATGTTTCGAGATGTAATCAACGGATCTCCCTTTATCCAGAAGATCCTAGGTTTACAACCGGATGGGCAATCGCACTTTCACTCTCCTTTCGAAAGAGGTGCAATGGACATCGGCCCGCCATTGACGCCCCTACGACCGCAAACTAGACGTTCCAATACCGTTATGGGACCTATCTGCGGCATCCAATTGTGCGTTGGGTCTCACCGACATCCTCCTCTCCCATACTCGTCGAACCATGTGTACGTCACAGGCCGCATTGACAGCATGCCTACAGAAGTCGGCGAGCGTTGTCTTCAAATGCTGATCTGTCAGCCTCCAGTGAGGGAGATGTCCATCTACTTCTGTCAGACAGACCATGACTCTCCCTTTTTGGGCATCAGATCTGCTTACTCTCTCAAACGCGAGCATGGTTTCACTGTCGCTGACCTCTTGTTCTCGGCTCGTCTCGGCATGGAGAAAAGGGGCTGGAAGTAGCTCGGGCGCCATGGGCGGTACACGAGGTGGTTGGAATTGAGAATGGTGATGCAGCTTAAGGATGATGACCCAGTCATGATCAAAGAGAGAATCAAACGTGGCCAGGAAGACGCACAGTTTGGAAATGGCGGTGCGAATTGACCACATTCACAGACATGTTTGACCGACTTGTACTTTGTCTTCGCCGATGCGGAGGATGGAGCAATCAATTTGGTGGCAAGGTCGAGATTGCGGAGACATAGGGACTGATTGAAAACTCTGGAGCACGCATGGTATTGCTTTGCGTTCGCTGTCCTGTTTGGACACTACTGAGATGGAACCGCAGAGCTGGCAAGTTCAGCCTTTGATGGCAGTTCACGTATCTATCTGCCAAGACAGCTTTTCAGATTTTGCCTGCCTACAACTGTAAAATGGTAGTTCCCGACCAGTTCTTGATGCTCCAACATTCTGAAGCCTCTCCAAGATTCTCTTTTACTGCTCGGTAGCAGATCTCGCAAAATCACAGTACTGTAACTCGTCAATATGCAGGTCATATTCGAAGCAAAGACCCCTTCACTAGCCTAAAAGTTTATCCCGTTACCCACACCTGTCTCCACGCGTAACCTCAACCCATTGGACTGCAGCCATTACCACCATGACCTCCTCCCCCAAAAAAGACCTCGTCCTCGTCACCGGCGGCAGCGGCCACCTCGGCGCCTTCTGCGTCCTCGCTCTCCTCCGTACAGGCCGCTACGCCGTCCGCATAACCGTTCGCACCGCCTCGCGCGTCCAAGACGCAAAAGCCAAATACCACCATGGCGGCGCAACCGACTCCCAAATCGCAGCCATAGACTTCGTCACCCTCGATCTCAACAATGATACCGATGAAGCCTGGACAGCCGCCTGCGCGGGCGTGAAATACGTCTTCCACGTCGCAGGCCTCATCGCGACAGGAAAGGAGAAGACTGAAGATGATTTATTGCCTTTTCTCAAAAATGGTACTCTGCGTGTTCTCCGGGCTGCGAAAACAGCAGGCGTAAAGAGGGTGGTTTTCACAAGTTCCGTCGCGTCGATCGCGCATGGACTCGGGTCCAAGAGGAATTACACTCAACCTTTCACAGAAGAAGACTGGACGGATCTATCTGGACAAGCGGAGAAAGTGCACATTTACGTGAGATCAAAAACATTACAAGAGAAAGCCGCATGGGAATTCATAAAATCTCAGGAAGGTAGTAATGAAGAAAAATTGGAAATGGTTGTGATAAACGCAACGGCAATGTACGGTCCTACATTGAGTAAAGAATTCGCGTCGAGTTTGAAATTGATTGCGATTCTGATGGGCGGGATGCCAGGTGTACCGCAATATGGGACTAGCATGGTCGATGCGAGAGATGTGGCTGATTTGCATGTCCTGGCTATGGACAGTGAGAAGGCGAATGGACAGCGGTATTTGGCTATTACAGGAACGGAAGAGGAAGTTAATTCTGAGTCGGCGGTTTGTAATTTCGTGACTGTGATGCGGTCGGCGGAGATTTTGAGAGAGGGGTTGCCGAAGGAGAAGACGGGGAAGATTCCGACGAGGACATTGCCAAATTTTGTTATGAGGGCGGCCGGCTATTTTGATCCTGTGGTTAGTGTTTGTTTGCCGGACTTGGGGAAGGAGCTTGCGGGGTCTTTTAAGAGGGCGAGGGATGAGCTGGGGTGGAAGCCTCGGCCGGTTGATGTGGCGTTGTTGGATAGTGCGCGGAGTATGATGGAGTTTGGGGTGGTGTAGAGATCATGTGTAGACTTGTACAGTATCTACTGTATAGATCTAGATGTTCATGTCAGTATGCCTAGTAGAGCGTGTTTGAATCGATTGGCGTAAAGCGACAGTCGTGACAACGAAGTACTGATCTCAAGCTGGAAGGATGAAGTTGCAACCACCAATTGTGAGCGACCGGTTCTGTTCTTGTGTAGCACCTGAAAAAAAAAACGAAAGTTCCGCGTCGCCGCATAACCGTGGACACCTCTGAATGCAACGACCTCTGAGTGCAAGCGCCTAACTATACTGGCTCTCGATCCATGGGAAGCTTTGCTGTTTGGCTTAGCGACCTGCGGTTGCACTCAGAGGTAGTTGCATTCAGAGATAGTCACGGTTATGCCCGCGCCAAGGTTTCTCTCCAACCATGTCCTTCCTACTCAGCCCAACGGAGGAACATCACACGCCTCTTCCAAGGAAATGGAAAGAGATTCGCACTCCACTCCCTCAGGATCGCCTTGCTCCAGAAACCTCCCAAACACTTGTAACCTATCTTGCACGTAACAAAGTCTGAAGTCAAGCTCTGGTTCCGAGCCATTCTCTATACAGGACAGCCGGTTGAAAGCATCGCGCTCACAATTGATTGTTCTCAAAACACCGAATCCTACGCCTAATGGCTTGGCAGTATTTCCATCGTTCGGTTCTCGGAAGACTCCGACTGGCGTATTCCTGTCGCCCGTTGTAAGCTCAAAAGGAGATGGGCTGTCGGGAGTTACTGGATTCAAGATGAATACCGAAGCTTCATCTCGGTCGCCGGTGAGGTCTATGCCTGGAACACTGGTGGTAATTTGTTCGGAAAGCTGCCACCAGGCATTGGCGAGAACGCTGACGTAGTATTTGGTGCATGGTGTTGTAGGCTCTGTGAAGGTTGAAGTCTGGAGCACATTCTCAGGCGAAGCGCTCACGGCAGTCAGCGTTATCAGCCAAACTGTCGCAAGGCTGTGGAGATGCATTGCGACCTGAAAGGGTCCCGAACGCGAGCAATGCGCGAGAGAGATGAAACACCGTGGGTAGTTCCATGTTGAAGTACAGGGCTCAGGCCGCGGGCGATACACAGGAGCCGACGGCTTGTGGTCTTTAAGCCACCAATATCGCATCTGGCCGTTGTAGGTTAGTCGCCCTCAATCCAGCTTCTCAGTCTGGAAAGGCGGCGCCTTCATCGCGTAGAAACCCTACTAGAAAACAGACTTTCGCACTTGTGTAAGCCGATCCATCCATTCACGACTCGAAAGTGCCATCAGACCACCACTGGATCTTGCCCAGGCTGTATAGGCATATCTGGCGGACGCTGTGCGATTACATGGTATGTGTCTGATAGCATCAGTGCAAGTGCTAAGAGCCAAGTATGGCTCCCAGCCTCCCCATATACCTTGATAGGAGATCAAGACATCGCCATGATCTATATGGTATACCTGAAATTCGGATATCCTTCTAGAACCTTTTCGCCACGATCTGCCTTGCGGTTCTCGCTCCGAAAGTATACCGTGTTGACGCAAACCAGAATAGCAATAATAATATTGCAAACCAAGCAGGCATAAATACCTGGCAAGTATTCGGGCTTGTCTTGCGATCGGAATACCAGAGAGCCAGCGATACCGCCTATCCCACCTCCTCCTATCAGAGTCGCTGATGTGAAAGCTCTCTTCCAGTGTCCACGGACGTTGTTGGCCTGGTAAGCCATGCACGTTGGTATCCCTCCCTGAGCCGAGGCGCATATGAGGAATGTCCCGAAGAAGCGGACACCTGAGGAGCTGGCGAAGCCCAAAAGAGGGAGGCCAATGATGCCTAATATGCAGTTGACGAGTAGGAGTGGACCGCGAACCTTGTACTTGTCGCCGAACCAGGCGCAGGCCATAATGACAAAGGCGGCAAAAATATATTGTGGGGCGGACAAAATCTGCGAGAGCATGACCGAGAATCCCATGTTCTCCCTGAGCAGGATTGGCAGAAAATACGACATCGCATAAGCCGGCGTGGTGAGACACTGGCACTGGTGTCAGCAGTCTATCTCGACTCACCTCAGGGGCGACAACTCACGAAGAAGATCAATGCAAACGACCACACCTTCCAATCTGCTCCACCACTCATCCAGAGTCGAAAGTTCCAAGGCTCGGCTTCGGCATCGTTCCTGTCCTTTTTGATGCGGCGCATGATGAACAGGATCTCGTTATCTTTGAGGAAGCGCCAGTGCTGCTTCTGGATTGCGCGATCTGGAAAGTCAACGAGGAATATGTACCCAGCGATGCCAATGATGACGGTGAGGATACCCTCGATGATCTGGAAGTAGTGAGTAAGGGCTAGCTGCGACGCAGTAAATAATGGTATAGGCTTACAAATATCCAGCGCCAGCCTGTGTATCCGGACAACCCGTCCATCTGCTGTAATCCGTATGCTAGAATGCCACTGCCGCCAGACGCTACGACTCCGAGGATGTAGAAAAGCGCGAAACGCTTTTGCTGGTCGTATCGGGCGTACCACGTAGAGATCAAGAAAACACAACCTTGATCCGTGTTAATAATCACTACTTTCGTGAAAGGAAAGACATCCACATACCGGGAAAGAAGCCCGCTTCAAATGCTCCGAGCAAGACCCTCAGAGGTATCAGCACCACCCAATTCTGAACGAACCCAAAGCCAATCATGACAGCTCCCCATGCGATACAGAGGCCAGCCAGGAACGGTCGTGGTCCAAGCTTGCGGGTAAGAACCGTAGCAGGAGGCTGGAAGATCGTGTATGTGACAAAGAAGACAAGAGCCACAGTAGACTGCAAACCAAATAAGCGGTAAGTCGAACAGCCTTGGGCGGCTTACTAACATATCGAAAGCCGACATTCATCTCTAGCTCAACATTCATGCCTGCAACCGCAGCATTTGGCAAGTTGGACCGGTCCATTAGTGAGACGCAATACATGAGGCCAGCCATCACCACCAGCCGCCTGTCGATACGATGTATAATCTTGCGTTGCTCAGGGTATGAGAACTCCGGATCTTCATCGAGAGCCTCAACCCGCTGAGTCTGGATGCCATACTCGCTGTCTGAGGTATAGGGCGATGCCCTCTCGACCCTGAAGACTTCTTGTTTTTCGTTGTCCATGATGGAGAGTAATGCAATGTGGACTAGGCCTGAGCTGGGAGTTGGAAGTGATGAGAGACCTCACCTGAGCTTTGTAGCAAGCACAACGGATCCGAAGACAGCGCCGCTGCCTAGGCAAGCGAACCGATACATGCCTACGTCTTGGTACACCAGGATTCTCCACGGGGCCCCGAGATCTGGCTTGCTACTATATGCAGTCCTCGCCAGTAAGAAAGGCACTGGTTGTGGATACTGTATGCGCCAAGTGCACAAGGAGTGATGTGAGGTTCGCTGTCACCATGTGCGTGGAACAACGGCAGTAATTCCGTTATTGACTCGTGAGGAGAAGAATGCGGACAGCGTATACTCGGCAGGTTGGACTATGCAACATTGGAGGTCCAAATTACCATTTTTGAATGCTGGACTTAGAGGACGTTTATCGTTTTTTCTTCGAGATGCCACCAATGCCCAGCTTCGCGTGCATGATTTGCGTGTTTGGGCATTGGCACTCTGGTGCGCCACCTCCTTCGGCAGTGACGTTCGGAAGGGTATCGGGTTGCATGTCTTCTGTCGATACAGCTCAAGTGGGTCTGGACGTGGGATTTAGCCGCTGATGCATCGCGCAGTTGAGGATGAAAGATGAGGAGGAGGGCGAGGGGGAGAGGAGGAGATTGCAGACGGAGCTTGGACGCGGCTTACGTGAGCAAAGACTTCACCTTCATCGTTCTCAGCTTCATGTCGCGATGCAAACATCGGGCTACTTACTTTATCACACCTCGACTGATCAGTGACTACGCGAACTCACAGTCTGTCGCGAGAGAGGCAGGTGAAGCTCACCTGCCGGAATTCATCGCCTACAGCCGCCCTGCGGTGGCACACTGAGTTCACAGTCGAGGCCCCTCGATCTCACGAGGGAGACAATCTGCCCAGAGCTCTCCTCGACGGCTTCCCTCGCCATAGGCCCATCTGAACTGTGGACAGAAAATATTTCCATCAAAGTCGGTGCAATTCCTCATTGCTGGTCAAGATGAAAAGCGACCACAAGGACTGGACGAGCAAACGCAAACGCTATTCTGCGTACGCATATCGGACCATGAATCGTTTCTCTCCCACAAAGTCAACCTATGTATGACCTGCTAAAAGATGACTCTCTGCTTACATCATCTCTGCAGCAGTTGTCTGGGGATCAGCCTCGTTGCTGGCTTCTGTCCTACTGATGAACCACTAATACATCATATTTTGTGCCGTGCTTCGCGTTGAGATCTTGCGCGACAGCGACGCTGCAGACCTTGCACTAGGTGGAGGAATCGCCACGATTTCACATGCTAACGCACAGATCTAGAATCATACAGTACTTTCCGGGCATGACGGCAACCTCAAACTTCAGCTGGCTGTCCCGACAGCCACACTAACACCCTTACATCGACCGAGCTTGAACAACTTCGAACACAACGCGGCGCATTTTGAATCAGGAACATGCAAGCTCAGATAGCGGAAAGCGAAGAGGGCTGGTCGATCTACGAGTCGCAGAGAACCAGGAAGATGCGCGATCGCATCCGCAAGGACCACCCCTTCGGCTCCATCGATAAGCCCATCATCAGAACTGACTGCGACGAGTTTCACCCGCCACTGAAATTAACCGAGCACCACGAGGACACCCAATACATCAAGGGCGCATTGAGCTTTCTCGAGCCCTTCAATCGCGCGACATTCAGCCAGTACTGTAATCCCGTGCACATTTCCGGTCTTAGGTGCAGACCGCAACGCGTCAGAGAAATCGAAGTACGATACTTTGCTCTCACTCGACATGGCTTGGTGGCAAAGGTACCGCTGTGCTTGCAGGAGAGTTTCGATAACCACGGACACCCAAAAGAACACGGCCAGCTACTTGTGCTGGATGGCGACTCAGTAAGACCATTTGCTGACTGGCTCGGAGACCTGCCTGCATCTCACGAACCGCCACTACTCGGCGAAGATGGTTATCACTTGATGCATTTATGGCATTGCGAGCGCCGGAAGCTCATAAGCACGAAGCTGCCATGCTTCGCCGATATGCCTACTGAAATCAAGGAAAATATCCTCCTTCATATGGTTGGCGAAGTCTGTACCTTGGACTTCGAGTACCGTCGGGAAGGAACGGATGGATCCCCATGGCCGGACTTCGACACTCCTCTCTATGACTACGAGCTCGATTGGAACATTCTCACACTCAACAAAGAGATCTGCCGGCTAGTGCAGCCGATCATTCGAAGAGGGACTATCAAGAGTTTGCGTTACGTCTACGTAGACATGGAAGCCTTCAACCCAGCACATGCCTTTGTTCACGACCTCACCCGCCTTCAACTTACATTCACCGATTCGGAGTACATAAGTTTCTTCAATTTGATGCTGCCAGGCCTACGACATCTCGTATCTCGGGACATGAATCACCAGACTGCTTTGTCGCAACTACCACAGCTGAAGTATTTGGAGCTCTGGTTTGATGCTCCGCATGAGGCTGAAGAGTCTAATGTCTGGCTTATGGAGTGAGAGAGTGAGACACAAATTTCGAATACCATCGATAAATAGGCCGAGATTCATCGGTTCCCCTGTCGCAAGACCATGATCGATTGGATCCTGACCGCAGCCTTCCCGTACATTCAGCACATTCCAACCGTGAACGTCACCGGATACGTGTAGACTGTAACTAGAAACGTGTGGCTCGAGATCTTTCGCAACAAGAGAGAGCGCGAGAGCCAGCTTGCTCAGGTCCAGGAAAAGCTGCGAGAGTTAGAGACACTCAACAGAGAGCAGGTGTAAGTCTCCCTTTGATCCCGGCCACACTCTTCTCTACTTCTGTGGTCGCCACTGCTGACGTTGCAAACAGTCCACCACCCTGTTCGTGCCCGACGTCGTGCTACTATGATCCTGACTGGCGCGATGTTGCGACTAGGACGTATGAGAACTATCGCTTCGACTTTGATGACGAAGGATTCGAGGATAGCTCTGTCGCAGTCGACCATCGCCACTCCGATAGAACTACTCAGGTCTGAGCCGTCCTGGACAAAGAACGGGGCTGGACACAAGCTATGACATGGGGCAAAAGTCGGCGCTCTGCGGATGACGGAAAATTAAAACAGTCGCGGCGACAATGGCGAGTAGTCAATCTGCTCCATGTTATGGCTGACGCCCGCAGCTATCCGAAAGTCAAGCTCGCAGCGCGACGGACTCTGAAAACTGCATGATGGACTTAATGAAGCGTCGTGGGAAAGTGAACGGTCCACCTTGGTCTGCTGCGCTCCGTAGTAATGTTGTTGTAGTGATAGAGCTGCTGCTGCAGCAGATACAAGATCTGCCGTTCAGAAGACGATCACTGGCAGTCCGGATTAAAACACAGACTTGTCAAGTGGTCTCGCCATTCAACTGCCGTCTTCCGGCTCGCGAGCGATTCCCGCGTTTCTGCGTCGGACATCGGCTTCCACATAGCCACCTTCTCGTCCTCCCATACTGTACAAATATGGTTTCAATTTCAAACATATGCCCGCCTTTATGTCTCAAACGCCAGACGCCTTTCGCTAATCCTCAGCATTACAGTGTTTCCGCCCTTGTCCCGCACAGATTCCGTCTCTTACAGTTCCTGCTTCTTTCCCCACTCGTTCCCAACATATTTGAACCAGCTCGGTCTACAATCCTCCTTTTGCAAAAATGGCTCTCCATCGTAGAACTTGCCGGCCTGGCACTTCTTGCACTTGGGCGAGTTCGGGCAATTGAAGAAAGGAATATGTCGGTATCCGATATCTTTGAACCAGTGTATCCGCTCGCGCTCCTCGAAAAGTCCTAGTGCGATGGAGTGCACTGGAGCGTCACCCCAGCGCTCGTAAAAGAAGCCTCCTGCGCGGTCCAGATGCTCAAAGTAGGCTTCGTAGGCTTCGGAGCGCCAGAAGTTCATATCGGCGATCTCGAAGTTGGACCAGAAATGGCATGTGCTATAGCCGTTTGCGATCTGGTTGTGCTCGGGTCGACGTTCCTTGTCTGTCAACCAGCCCAGAGCATTGCGGTTTGCCAAATATTTGTTGTTGCCAGCAAGAAACTTGATCGTTTCAGGCCAAAGCGACTCAATTGACTGCGGCGAGTCGTAGATGTTGATCGTAAAGCCGTACGTCTTGTTGTGGTCTCGCATGTAGCGGAACACATCGTAATCCACATCGCAGAAGAAGTTGACGTGCGGTTCCACACGCCAATAGTACTGCATATCCTTCAACGCAGGGTGCTTGTAGAAATATCCACTATTCCATCTGCACATTTGATGATAGCTCTTCATGCTGGCGTACTGAATGTTCTTCTCTTCCAGTATCTTTGCCGACTCCTTCATCAGATCTGCGTTGATCCAGGATGGAATTTCCCAGTGCTCCTTGGGAATCTGATAGTATCTGCACTCCGCTTTTGTGTTCGCAGCCGTGGCCTTCTTGAACTCTTCAGTGAAAGGCTCATCGTTGAAGAAAGTCCACGGGTAATTGAATTTGTGGTTCCATGTTCGCTCCAGCTCTTGCATGCTCCCTACTATTTGTTCCAGCTCACTGTTTCGGACGAGAGAAAGGAGGGTGGCGTTGATGCGGTCGCTGTTCGGGTTATCGGCGTCGTAGTTGTGGCCGGAGACTCGGTGTAGTGGTTCTGGAGGTTCTAATGTCTCTGATCATGCCGTCAGTACATGGCCTAGCCGCGTTGTTGTATTTTCCGCCTACCGTCTAGATTAGGATCTCTGACCATGTCTTCCAGCTTTGCATGTCCTTCGGGCAGTTTGGCGACTGTTGGATTTCGCATTATCTGAAAGAGCAGGAAGACGAACAGGGCCATGGTGGCCAGCGCCAGGAAGCGAATTGGCTTGGGAATTCCCACCGCCATGATGGAAAGTTGTCTGTCGCTGACCGGGTCTTCACATGCCTCGAACGCAACTGTATTTTCTCAACCACCAAATCGAGGGTGTAAGTTCCAAGTTTTGGCGTAAGAATGTCCCAACTGCAGCCCACGCGGCTCTCCTGTGCACCGGCGTTCGGCTCGTGCTTCCGACAAACTCTAATCGAGCATACCTCTTCGCGCTCAGTCGCGTCAACGACACAAACAATGTGCACGCCATGATGGCGGCCGGGGATCATGGCGCACGCAGCAACACTGGACAAGCTCGCTGGTGCGCTTGTCACCGCCATCACCGGCCGGACTGAGGATGACCCCAGCTACAAGCGTTCAAGAAGTCAAGCAGTCAAGGGACTACGAGACAAGAGCCATGCTCGAACGAACCAGTTCGCCATTCAAGCCAAGTATGATGGCCTTCTCGAGAAATTCGCTGTCTTGAACAGAGAGGATCTTGCAGATGCGTTGGAAACACGACTCGAACAAGTGCCTGCTGGATCGCAATGGATCCCAGAAGTGCTTTCGGTATTCCTGGAGCTTTCAGATCGACCTACGGCCAGAACGATACTCAGTCATGCCACTGTAGGCGATGATCGTCCAGAAACTAGTGTGTCATTGACGTGGGAAGAAATCATCGCGGAAGACCCGCTTGACGAGCCGGGCGTATGGGAGGATGTTGATCGCGGCTATCACTCGAGTGCTGATGAGCACACTGACCTCGAGGACGAATCTGATCAAACGGCATCGACAGTTGCGACGTCCACTGACGATGACCCGAGCGCTATCGCTAGACTTCATCTCACGGTGCCACATGAGAGCGCGGTCTCGGCAATCCGTGAGGCACAGCAAGGCTTGCAAAGTGGGCAGAACGATCAGCCGCACGTCGTCAGTGAGCTGACTCTGGTACGAGAGATCCTGCTCATGCTGCATGGCCTCCCGACAAAACTGTTTCCAGTCGACAAGGCCACCGGTCGCGTGACCGTCCCACGAAAACTGCAGCTTGCAACAGCAAGCACCACTTCTCTCCTCCATGTTGTCACTACGACTGTCAAGAGTGCCTCGGCGCTGAATTATCTGCGCGCTTGGGTGAAAAGCTCGCAGTCTCTTCTATATGTCCGGGCAGTCCAAACTGCCGCACACAAAATGCTGGCTGTCTTCACTTCTCGACTAGCCGCTCTAGAAAAGCGATACATTGACCCTGCGACGGATACTGTCGTGAGCATCAACGAGACAACAAAACAGGCGCAGAATGCAGCCACTGCATTGATTCAGCTGTCCACCATAGTGCAAGTCGCAGCTCTTTCTACTGGTGGCGGACAGCAACTTGTACTGCTCGACACTTTGTACAATGAAGCTTGCCTTGCGCAGCTCTCTGACGCTACAGAAACCTTCGATGCCTTGGCCACAGTGTTCCTCGCTGGATTGTGCGCATATTTGAAGCCGATTGCTGCATGGATGATGTCCGGCGAGGCAGTTGCCACCTATCACGATGTTCCTCTGGTGGTTGCTACAGATGAAGATTGCGACGTCGCTGATATATGGAGCGGACAATTTACGAAGAACACCAAAGCTGATGGCTCTGCATTCGTGCCGAAGTGTATCAACATCTATGCTAACAGACTCTTCGCGCTCGGTAAAAGCCGTGCTTTTCTGAATCGTCTACATCCAGGCCTGAATGAGATTACGAATGAGGCAGCAGATATGCCCACACTCAGTCATCAGCAGATAACAGGCTCGCTCGCCTCATTTTCTCAGATCCTGGACGACGAAATATCAGCGTGGATCGCCAAAGTTGGCCATGACTGTACTCCCTTGCTCCTTAAAACTCTGAGAGAAGAACATGGGCTGTCCTCGACCATATTGGGACTTCCGATGATCTTCTTCTCTGGCAACGGCGTTGCCTTTCGAGATTTCGCTGATGCTGTGGTCAAACGCATTGTAGTCAAAGGTGAATCGAAGGCCTGGAAGGATCGATTCATGCTGGCAGAGCTGGCGCGGACGTCAATCGGCACATGTGGAAATGTTGATCCGAACTGTATCCAAGTTGATACACCGCCTGGTGAGGTAGGCACAATCTCGACATCTACCACTCGTCTTCTGAATTCTTTCACGCTGGAATACATGCTCGCATGGCCTCTTCAGAATATCACAGGCTACAGGACGTCCAAAACGCATGCCAAGGTTTTTTCTTTCCTGCTGCAAGTTCATCACGCGAGCAGCCTGATGACAAAGAGCTTCTTCAAGCTGCGGTCGGAGCAACAGCAATCGACACTGGATCTAGCGCTACGTTTACGATTGCTGTGGTTCACTGACACTCTACACTTCTTCATTGCTACTACCGCAAGCACAATCCACCAAGAAATGGCACAATCGATTGATGTAGCATCGGACATTGACGCTATGGTGTCCATCTGGCAAGAATACGAGACCAGATTACAGATGAGTCTATTATTGTCCCCCAAGCTTGAGCCTGTGAGAGATGCGATTACAGGAATCTTGGAGCTTAGCGAGACGCTTGTGAGGACAACCCGATTGAGCAGTATCGCTGCGCTGCAGGATCAATTCGATCAGAGCTTGAAATTTCTGGTTGCTGGATTACGTGGGCTAAGCAGAGCGGGGGGAGAGCTGGCTTTGGAATCACTTGCCGACAGGCTAGAATGGACTCCTCCTTGAGAAGCGTGACGATCGCATGGCGTACCGTTCTGCTCCCTCGCTACGGTGCCAAGGTCAGCCATGTGAACGGGCTGCCAAATCGGGAAGGCACATGCGAGGCCAGACGAGGTCGCACCAAGCACAAGACCAGGATATATATGAGCCTCCGTCTCGCTGCTCATCACTCCTGTTGGGCTGTCGTAAGCTTTATCGCGCTTCGCCGCATCTACGGTACTTCGCTGTTCAGAACACAAACCAAGAAAGCTCGCATGCAAGCCGCGTTTGCAAACACATTTGTCTGTTCGTCTCGACAGTGTCGCTGGCTAAGAGTGATTAGCAAGCGTTCTGCGTCAAACCTGAACATCGTCCACTCACAAAGCCGTGGCTTCAAGTCATTGGGCACGAAGTCCACTTTTGATGCTGGACTGCGCGTACATCAACACTCTGCGGCTTCAATCATGAGCCCACCACGAGGCTTTCATCTTCCTGCAGAGACCGATCATCATGAATGCACAGTGATGACATGGCGACGCTGCTTTCTGTGTCTGGGGAAGAGTATGACTACCCCGGCGGCGAAGTGGACGCCACTCGACAAGAGATAGCCAACATCGCGCGAGCCATTGCCAAGTACGAACCTCTGCATATCCTGGTCCGGAATTCGAAGACCGGAGAGGGGAACGGGAGAGAAGACACGAATTTGCAGTCTATACGGAATGCACTTGGCAAAACCGAAAATGTGTTCATCCATGAGTCTCCGAACGTCCATTGCTTGTGGGCACGAGATGTTGCACCTGTGTTCGTGCGATCTCAAGCAGGCCCTATTTCTATATCTTGGGGAGAGAACGATACTGCTGCTATTGGCTCAGCTAAGAGGAACACTACCAGCACAGTCGTGGGCATGATCTTGAGCTTCAACCAATGGGGCAGGAAGAATGCACAGACTGCAGACTCTTACACGGCGCCAACTGCAGCCGAGAAAATAAACAAAGCCTACATATTAGCACCCTTTATTGCTGAGGGAGGTGGCCTGATGTGGGATGGCGAAGGCACCATGCTCGCGACCGAATCTGCCATCCTCAACCCAAATCGCAATCCAGGAATTGACAAAGCGACAATGGATTCCTACTTCGCGCACTGCTTCGGCATCGAGAAGACGATCTGGATCCCTGGTCGACGCGGCTACGACATCACAGATGACCATATCGATGCTCTGGCGCGATTTGCTGCGCCCGGAGTCGTGCTGCTGGGAAAGCCTTTCCA
The DNA here is from genome assembly GCA_013365195.1 of Cercospora citrullina. NCBI lineage: Eukaryota > Fungi > Ascomycota > Dothideomycetes > Mycosphaerellales > Mycosphaerellaceae > Cercospora > Cercospora citrullina. The sequence goes on along the minus strand of JAASFF010000511.1, from coordinate 15,575 downwards.
CGAAGACGACGCCTACGAAATGGAAAGCTATCTTGCGCTCAAAGAAGTTCTCAGCAGAGAAACCGATGCCAAAGGGCGCCAATTCACGACGATTGATGTACCGGAACCGGATATTGAAGCATTACTGGGAGAGGACTATCATCCGGAGTCCGGACCTGTGGCTTCCTATGTCAATTTCCACATTGTCAATGGAGCTGTGATCGTTCCAGCTTTCGGACAAGAGCAAAGAGATGCGGAGGCGGCGAGGCTGATTGGAGAGCAATTCCCAGGAAGGAAGGTCGAGCAGGTGATGTTGTATCAGCTGCCCATGCAAGGTGGTGGAATTCACTGCGCGACACAGCAAGTCCCGGCTGAGTAGAGCAAACGCCCTACACAGAAGAGCGGACAATGGACCAGCACGCAAAACCTTGCGCTTTCCTGAAACCATATATGTTGGTGCTATCGTCCGCGTATCTCATCTCAAACATTATTCCCATAGTCGCAGCTCTATTTACACCTCCCGTGCTCTCCTGTAAGTGTGTCCCTTAACTTTCAGTCCTGCACCATCTCGTCCTTGCACCACGACGGCGCAGTAACATGATTACATTTCGCCACCTTTCCCCTCCCTAACGTCACTGCGTAATCTCGATCCCACCTCGAACTCATCCCATAAACCGGAAAATCCGTACTAATAATTTGCGCACCGCTCGTAAACGCCGCGTCTCGCATCGTCGTGTTATTCTCCAAAACCGTGGAAATCGGCTCATCTGATCGCGTCCGAACATAATATCCCAAACGCACGAGTCGTTGAATCGCTTTAATATCATAAGGCTTATTATATTTAATAAAAGCACAATCTTCTTCGCCTTCGACTGCATTCGTGAACACGATGCGGTTTTGAAGCGATTCGTGGCCATCGGAGCGGTACAAAGTTCGGATGTCTGTAGTTGAATTTGAAGGGTTGTTGTCGAAGAAGAACATGAATTTCCCTCGGGCTTTCTCCATTGTTGGCCAGCCGTGTTTGAGGACTGAGGCTTCGAGCGTTAGATCTTTGCGTCGGATGTCGTCGGGGACGATGAGTTTGGAGCGGGGGAGGACAGAGAGGATTTCTGTATCGACGTTGAGGATTCGGGAAAGGGTGAAAGAGGTTGCTTCGGTGGAGTTTACGCCGCCGAGGGCTGCGGCGAAGGCGTCGGTCTTGAGTTCAAGGTCGATTGTGATAGGGAGATGGGTGGGATTCGCGTCGGACCAGGTTTTGAGTTGGGTGAGGCAGTCGGTGAAGGTGTGGCAGACGGAGTTGGTGTCGACATCGGTGATGTGGAATACTTTGAGGCCGGGTTGTAGCATCACGGTATTGTCATATGGTGCGGTTCCATTGGGTCCGGTGGTGAGGTTGGATAACTTCCATATCAGAGGATTGGCGTATAGCCCGCCTTCTTCGTCGGAGTGCAGATCGAGTTCGAAGGAGCGCACTTGCTGATATTCTAGTTGGTCTTGTAGAGAAGAGTGCGAGTAGTATAGATCTTCATATCCTGGAATGTATTGCTCGAGTGCTTTGCGTTCCGAGAGCGCGATTTCGCGATGGTACGAGTTGTGGGTGCCGATTACTTGAACCTGGTTCATGCGGATGAGTTTGGAGTTGCCGTGCTTGACTGAGCCCCAGATGGAAGCATGCGCTGGCTTGCCATAGAGATCAAAGCTCACAGCGAATGGAAGTAGCTGTTGCGCGTTAGAACTAGTGGCGTTCGAGCTGCACGAAGGAGCCAACTCACAGTCTGAAGTCGCATAGCTTCACGCCGTCTGTAAGCACGCCTCGCTCTGCCAGCCTCGATGTCGACTTACTGTACAAACCAATGCTGATGATGATCAGGAAACAAAGAGTCCACGCGATCTTGAGCCGCCTATCCATGTCGACCCCTCAACTCAGACATGGCGTTCACTAGTGCCGCGGTCGCGGTCGTCAGCCTGTGCGCGTGCTCCAATTGGAGAGATCCCTCGGCTTGAACTGGAGAGGCTATAGAAGAGAACCGCACAGTATCGAGAGAGCTGTGAGATGCGCTTGAATCCATCGGAACTGGTCTGACACGAGATGCTGTCAGCTCATTGATTGGGCCAGACTCATTCTTGAGTTAAATTGCCCCTGCGATTAATCATGTCAGCTTGATTGTTTCGCTAGCCTAGGTGATGCAATTTCCCATCATTAACGTGTTTGATAAGCATGAGTATCAGATAGGCATGTGTATTAGAATAATGGAGTCATTAACATAGTAAATTGATTACTAGGCTATCTTGGCTCTAATGATTATAATAATGGATTAATAGACTGCTTAGAAGTTACTCTATCTAATGGACAACCTCTTGAGTTATGGCCCTGAATTCCACACTTGCTACAAGTTGGTTTAGCTCTTGGCTGTTTCTTAATCTAATTAACTATCTATATTGCTAATTAAGCCTATAATTAAGCTATGTCTCTAGCAGCTAATTTATTAGTATTAATACTAAGAGTAAGCTTAATCTTCTTCCTTAGTACCCTATAAGACTATAATTCTTAAATTATAGTCGTTAGGTTATTATATTAAGCCTCTAGTAATGTTATTAAGGCTCGTGCCCTTTTGAACCCTTTTAATAGCTTATCTACTACGTTAAGGATTAAGGTTAGTAAGCTATTCTAATAATTAGCAACCCTAGCCTTAATCTTGCTAGTTTGCCTCTTAATCTACGTTAGATTCTAAGAGGTATTCTATATATCTAATAAATAAGGTAGTAGTAGAGTTAGTGTTTTATAACGTAGTATTAGCTTAGATAATATAGCTTATAGATCTAGTAGTAATAAGCCTAAGCCTCTAAAGGCACCTCTAATCGTGTTTAGAGTAAATATAGCCTTATAGGTAGGCTTAAGTTATAGTAGGAAGTCTTCTTTAATTAGGTAGTAGTATCTAACTATACTAAGCCTTTAGATTCTAGCTAAATATGCCTTCTTTAATAGACTAAAACAGCTAATATCTAAAGGCTAGAGTAAGTAAGATAAATATAGTAGTATATAGAGGGTAATAATGCCTTATTCCTTATAGAATAACTTAAACTCTAGTATTATATAGCTGTTATAGCTATCTAGAATTAAGAGCCTCTTCTAACTAATAGTCCTATACTTAGTATAGTTATTAAAGTACTAGATCTACTAGACTACGTAATTAAAGGATATCTAGCCCTTTAGACTAACTCTAAGCTTCTAGGTTAGTAGTAGGTGTTTAAACTAGGCTCTATTTATTTCCTTACTAGAGAAGATAATATATAGAGGCACTAACTAGCCTTCTGCATTAATATAAGTAATAACGGTCTACTACTACGTTAAATTAGAGACTAAGGCCTTTAGTTGCTACCTACGCTCTATTATAGTAATAACTATAGTATTCTAATAGTATCTAAGCCTAAATCTACTCTTATTAAAGTTATATATATTATGCTTCGTAATTCTATAGTAGGCAATTATGTTTTAAACGAGCTAGAACTACTCTATAATAACCTCTAGATCCTTATTCTTAGCTCTTTAATATAATAACCTCCGTAACAACCGTATTTCTAAGCCTATATAACGATTAACAAAGTTATAAGCCTATCGCTATCTAACCTCTATACTACTTCTTACTTTAAGTATTAAGGATGCCTACGCTCTAATTATAGCCTAAGTTGGCGAGTAACTACGTGCATTAAAGTTAAGAACCTTCTATAGAACTACCTCTTCTTTAATCGAAGTTAGGGCTCTATTAGATAGAGGTGTACTATGCTTTAGTTTAACACCTTTAAGCCTGCGGTTAACGGTCTAATAATTGACTCTATAGGCCTCTGCAGTAGCCCTAATGCTATTAAAACGACCTGATTGAAAGGCACGGACAGCCTGCTAAATAACCTCTTTATTTAAAGGCGCTATAGTAATAGATTATAGAATAGTAGATGTGGTTTAATAGTGATTCTGATGACCTCATTATTCTGATACACATGCCTATCTGATACTCATGCTTATCAAACACGTTAGAGTTGCAACATAACATAACCCAAACCTTATTAGTCAGCGGAAGCAGCATTGACATTTCGATGCCCACAGTCGTCTCTGGTTCTCCACCATTTGTCCGGATTCTGCTAGCTTTGGAAGGAGCTTGATCGATTCTTGTGCTACTCATCCTACGCGGTGGCGTTGCGTGCATTCGGCTAATCATGTCACATGCTAATATCAGCAATACAAGCAGTACTGATTCGACGAGATGGCTCAAAAGAAGCTGTGACTCGTGTTACTCGCGGAAGATTCGTTGCGAGATAGAAGTCGTGGGAAGCAGCTGCGAAAACTGCGCCTACTACAAACATGCTTGCACTTTCGACCGGCCACTTAATCCGCGTGGACGAACAGCGAAGTCTCGCATGAGGACGTTGGAACAGAGGCTGGCGAAGGTCGACACCGTCCTGACTCGACTCGGCTTGCCTTCTTCCCGGAATCGTGGTGAAGGCTTCACTTCTGCTCGCGGGCGGAATGGACTGAGATCGAAGCTCAGTGACGTCCTCATCACTGATCAACGCATCCCTTCCGCTGACTATTCAATTCCTTTTCTCTCCGGTCAGGGGCAGAAATGGATTCAACTTGCAGGCGAGGAAACAGCCCAATCACCATCATTAGGTCGTTCAATTGGATGCGACCAGATCGATCCTTCGAATCTCACAACGTTACCGGACAGAGTAGTCGTGCAACAATGCTTCCAACGGTACAAATCTTCGAGATGGGCAGAAATGTTTCCAGTCTTCAGGAAAGATTCTTTCTCGGTAACGATCCACAAGGCCTATGGTCAACCAGCATGTCCAGCATCTCAGGCATGTGTGCTAGCGTTGTGTACCGTCTCGCCACTGTTTTACTGGCATACGCAAGAGCGGCCGCCCGCCATCCAGTCAACGGACATCGCCATCGTACACCTACTCATGCCGCATATCCTGGTGGGAAGGCCGAGCCTAGAGCTGGTCCAGACTCTTGTATTGATGACAGTGCGGACATTCGTTCTTGGCTCATTCGAGGGTATCGACATGTATCTCTGCCTCGCAGCTCGCACACTCTTCGCCCTAGGCGCTCACCTGAAGCACCCACCCAGCTCTGCGGAGGAGGAGAAGCACATCTATCGCGATCTTTTCTGGGTCGTGCACGTCCTCGACGTGGACCACGCCATTCGCTCTGGACGTCCTCCTGTCATCAGCGATGCATGGTGCGACTTGACATTGCCTCCAGGTTGTTGGCCATCGTACGATGTCGGCCGCGTGCGATATCCACTGGATCTTCACCTTAATCTCATCAAGTCCGAGGCCTATACCAAACTTTACAGCTTGGAATCCCTTTGGAAGTCAGACGCTGAGCTCCTGAAAGACATTCGTCTCCTGGACAAGGCCCTCGAGGATTGGCGAATATCTTTGCCTAGCGATATTCGGCCCGTCCTCACCTATCGTGACGATTGTTCGGTTTCGGGACCTCTTGAGGAGGAACGCGTCTTTCTTTGTCTCGAATACCACCGCTGTGTCAGCTCAATACACCAGGCAGTGACAAGAGTCGCCCGCTCCGTTGGACACGAAGACGCCATAAGCTCGAGCCTTGACATTGCGATAGACGCCAGTCGTTCTACTCTGCTCTACTTCCGAGACCAGCACAGGCATCTGACTCGTGCTCTCTTTTGGCTCTGGAGCTCGTACCCAATCACGGCTCTGTTGTTGCTGTTCACAGAGGCAATGTCGAACACTGGCGGTAACGACTGCGCTAATGACAGTCAGTGCTCCCGTGACCTGGCTGTGGCTCAGGATGTGGTAGACGCTCTGCGCGAGATAGGCAACGCAGCGACGGGCTACTCTCCACGCCTTCAAAAATTGACGCTTCTGCTTGAAGAGCTCCTCAGCATCGCACGGGTGCTAGGAGCAGAGGCTTATGCTGCAGCTGCAAAGGGAGAACATGATATGTTGAGACAAGAACCTGTGTTGTGAAAATAGCGACTCTCTGGCTGCCTCTCGGGCACTCCAGCGAAAGCTGCTTCTGTGAGCAGTCGCGTGCCTTACGTTCTGTAACTTCTGCACAGCTACAGCTTCCTCTAGAGTTTTCCGCCGAGCGTCGCTGCCACCACGGCGCACTGCATGATCGCAGAACACACTACCCGCCACACCACACGGATCTGATCAAATACTCCCCTCTTCGGTGTCATTTTTCAGGACATATCTGTAATGAAGATGTGTTCCGCAATGCTTCTTCTACTGTTGGCAATCTATAAGTACATTGAAAGGTATCCAAACATCGAAAAAGTCATGCGCTCATTCTTTCTCCTTCAGCATACGAGCTACCTCACACGGCTCCTGCGATTTACTCCCACCGCGACAATACTCGCATTTCCGCCCATGCTGAATCATCAAGAAATGTAATCTAAACTTCAAGCTCCGCTTACTCATCGGAGCCGCCAAGGTTCTTCGAGGCATAAATGTGTCCCTTGCTGGCCTTGATTCCAACAAAGTCCTCGATTGCCCATTGGACATTCTTGAATTGTCGTTGCTTTCCGCACACCTCTGCACAGTGCACGGTCATTGTACGATACCGGATCTAAAGCTGATGTCTAGGACCGGCCAGGCCCAGTGTTAGTCGATAAGCAGTACCAGAATACTTCCTGGAGACAGCAAATGGCCGACGCAGAAATGCAGCATGCATCAATCGCTGCCTCGACCATACGACTGTCATTGCGAAATTCGGCGCATCTAATGCTACCTTGACCGATACGCTGGCACGTCATGTTCTTTTCGTCCGTGTCTGAACGCTGCCTGACTTCCACCACGTGTGGCTTCCTCCGGCTTGCCTTCGTTCGCAAGAAGATTTCAGGCGAATACGCGTGATGTCTTCAAGTAAAAATGCCGGATTGAGGATGATCGTTCTATTGCCTCGGACTGTCCTTGGCTGTCGTTGGGAGATACCGAGTACTTTGACTGGTGGACCTAGCCGATTGTAGGCAGGCTCTGGGTGCTTCCAGGATGCTTGATCGCACATGTAAGTACAATGGGCTTGCAATAGAAGGAATTATATTCGAGGTGCACGGCATGCTACCAGTCCCATTGGCGGACGGAATGTTGTCTGTCAGAAACCTGGTGCCCAAATGCAACAAAGGAGCATGGAGTGCCCAACTTGAGTAGGCTACTGGACAGATGAGCAGTGAGCAAGGCCTTCCATGTATGGGTGGCAGCCTCATGTCAGAGTTGAGAAATGGCTGAAGGAACATGTCCAATGTCTGTTACGGGGTCTTTCGCCGATATGGCTCTGATCGCAGCTGACTAATAATCGTGAGTATCATAATCGTGCTTTATCTGGGGCTTCCCATCCGCGTCCGCAGTTTCGTGAGGCCAGCAGCTCTGGCGAGGCGATAGAAAAGCGTGCGATGAGAGGAAGCCAACAAAAGACGAAACGGCACCTGCTGAACTCGAACAACTAATCTCGAACACGATGCTGGATGCTCATCTCATCACAAACCTCCTAGCGCTTTGTATTAGTCTTCAGGTGCTCCACAGAAGCAACAGACCTACGTCTAGGCGAAGCTGTGCTGTGCAAGTTGTGATAACACAGTTACTCAGTTCGAGTTCTGATTGCCTCTTCGAACATGCACTTTCCACGGAATGCGCCTTCCCCCACGCGGGTCGCGTTGTTTGATCCCAAATGTTTTGTAGAACTTGTCCAACAGCTCCGGCAAACGACTGTTTGGTCTTGTGATCGTCTGAGCAATAATACTGGATCTTGTGCTTCGAAAAGAATCTGATGCCGATCGTTTGGCTCTCTTGTGTCCTCTGAGCATGGTTGTGGCGTTGGATCAGGCTGACAGCGTAGCGATGGCCAGGTTTTGCTGCTGTTTCCATCGACCTTTCATCCTTCCTGCTTATACGGTACTGCGAACACCGTGTCCAGGTTAGACGGAGCGCACAACACTCCGCGCTGCTTCATGAGGAGGCTCCAGAAGCATGCTGCGAAGACGACGCCCTGGGATGTGCGCGGGTCAAGGCGAAAAGCGGAATTGGCAGACGCCGAAACAGAGCACTCCGATCCAGGAGTCAGCCTGTTTTGCGGGAGTGTTCCACAGCACGAGCACAAATACCACATCATTGGCGCAGTACCGGGATGGCCAGCCGCCGACATCTGCCGGCGATGGAGAGCATGAGCCAGCGCGATGAAGCAAGAAGGATGCGTTCCTGAGCAGCGCTGAAGAGAAAAGTCCAATCTCCCCCCACCAAAAGTCGCGCACGCCATTGCATTGTCTCTGCACTACCTCTGTCATACGCTGCTAGGGCCGGACCTCGGACGCTTATTACTCACTTGCACAAACCCACTACCCTCTTCTGCGCACATGCAAGAACACAGTCTCTTTACTGAGTACGTTGTCACTTTGCACTAATTCCTCCAAACACACACAATGGATTTCCCACTCATTCGGCGAAGAAATTCCCCGCCCATCGATGCGACCAACTTCATAAACGGCATGTTGGGCGACCGAAGACCGCACGTGCAAGAGAAGAGCATACCCGGAGGCGGCAACTGGGTGGTGCAAAAGTTCGGCGGCACGTCTGTGGGAAAATTTCCTGTCAAGATTGCAGAGGATATTGTGCAGTAAGTGCTATGAGTCAGTGGGGCAGATGTTGCACAGAGAAAGATGTGGAGAACGATATACTGAATCCCACAGGGCGAATCTTGAACCAGGCAAGCGCATAGCCGTCGTCTGCTCCGCCCGCAGCTCCACGACCAAAGACCAGGGAACCACAAATCGCCTCGTCCGCGCCGCTATCGATGTCCTTGAGCCGAACTCGGGCAAATTTCGAGATATCGTTGAGACAATCCGCCTTGATCACTTGCAGGCTGGGAAAGATGCGTGCAGCGTGTGGGGAGCAAGCAGCAGTATACTGGATCAGTACACCCAGGCGGTGAACGCAGAATGTAGGAATCTGCTAAAAATCTTGGAAAGTGCCATGTTCTTGAGGGCAGTCACAGACCAGACGGAGGACATGGTGATATCGGTGGGCGAGAAGCTGAGCTGTCTGTACATGGCTGCGTTGCTGCAGAGCCGGGGAACAAACGCTCAGTATCTGGATTTGAGCGAAGTGATTCATTTCCACACTGGGAGGAGTCTGGATGAGAACTTCTACTTGAACCTGGGCATAGCAATTGCGGACAAAGTGTTGGCATTAGATGAGGACGCTGTACCGATCATCACGGGATACTTTGGACCGGTCCCAGGCGGTCTGCTCAAGGAAGTCGGCAGAGGATACACAGACCTCTGCGCAGCTCTCACGGCAGTCGGCCTCGGAGCCCAAGAACTTCAGATCTGGAAAGAGGTCGATGGCATCTTCACCGCCGACCCACGCAAAGTGCCCACAGCCCGCCTTCTCGATTCTGTGACTCCCTCGGAAGCAGCAGAATTGACCTTCTACGGCTCCGAAGTCATCCACCCCTTCACTATGGATCAAGTGATCAAAGCGAGCATTCCCATCCGCATCAAGAACGTCATGAATCCCCGCAACAAAGGCACAGTCGTCATCCCCGACATCGAAGACTCGCTCGCCGTCCGCCGACCAGGTCTCTTCCGCGGCCGCTCATCCTCCAACCTCACCGAACACGAACGCCCCAAGCGTCCCACAGCCGTGACCACCAAACGCGGTATCACAGTCCTGAACGTACACTCCAAGAAGCGTACGCGAGCCCACGGCTTCCTCATGTCCATTTTCCAAGCCCTCGACAAACACGGCCTCTCCGTCGATCTTATCTCCTCCTCTGAAGTCCACGTCTCCATGGCCCTCCACAGCGAAATCTCCTTGCTCTCCGGCTCGGGCGAAGAAGAACTCAAAATCGAGAACGCCGCTCTCCAAGGCGCTGTCGATGAGCTTTCTTTCTGGGGTGACGTCGATCTCGTACCCGGTATGGCCATCATTTCGCTCGTTGGAAGACAGCTGCGCAGTATGGTCGGCATTTCGGGGAGATTCTTTTCGACGTTGGGAGAGCATGGAATCAATATTGAGATGATCTCGCAGGGTGCGAGCGAGATTAATATTTCGTGTGTGATCGAGGAGGCTAATGCCGATCGGGCGTTGAATGTGGTGCATACAAATCTTTTTACGTTTTTGGATTGAGAAAATGATGACGGATTCATGATGAGTGGGAAGGATTACAAGCATGCATTAGCGAGTGGTGTTTGCTGGGTTTTCTTCTCGGATTGCAAAAAGAAACTGATGTTTTTCTTCTTGTGGATGAGAGGAGGAGGAGGTGAGAAGGGAGCATGAGATACAGATGAGATTGCATGAGGCTGGGTAGCTGACTATCAATACATTGAACTATCTGAAGGAACTTCTTCAAATTGTGAATCTGCGAGCTCCATTTCCTTCTTCTGGTATGTGTCGCAGAAAGGCTAGTATTCTGGTGAGCAGTTTACATGAGCAAATGAGCAAAGATCGCCGTTCAGTAGGCGAAAGCAAATGTGAACAGATGATGCTGTCGTTCAGCGAGTCATGATCGTGCGCGACATGAATGGTGGTGGCATAGGAAACGAGCCAATGTCTGTCTGAACCTGCGGCACAACTTTCTTCGCAGGGTGCATCTCGAGGCCGTCGTAGTCCGCCGCAGTCCATTGCTGAAAGCTGTCGTCATCAAATTGGTCGTGATCGTTGTGGTCAAAGCCAGGAGGGTATGGTACCGAATCGTCTACCGGTTCTTCCCGATGTGTGTGGGCAGACGAGGAGGAGTTCGGAACGAGTGGACTGGCATTCAGCTGTTCAATTGCCCTGAATCGGGCGAGTTGCGAAGCTTGTTCATTGGGGCTGGAGTGCTGTTGATGCGCAAGTGCAGTTGCAGAAGTAAGAGGAGGAAAGTGCTTAGACCGCACTTCTTCTCCTTGCTTGGCAGCAGCTCGTTCGACATGCATTGTGGTGTCGATCTCTTGGATCAAGTCTTCATCGTTGTACTTCTTGGGCTGCCAGTCAGCTATGGCTCGCTTGTATGCAGCATCCATTTCGGCGCGATAGTGTCGATGGGTGAACCACTCGTGGGCAAGAGCTTCCGTGGCGGTGAGCCTGTTCTCTTCATCCCAATTGAGGCAACCTTTGATGAAGTCTTTGGCTCGACGACCGAGGTGTGCCCAGTCCTCGCCGAACTCGAAGGTGTACATGCGATTGTCATAATCTTCCTTGGTCAGGTCCGAGATGGTATCGTGGCCGGCATTTGGGAAGAGCACGTCGGTTCCAAGCATAGCACAGGCGACACAGCCAACTGACCAGATATCGACGGCTTTCGAGTAATCGCCGCGATCTTTCAAGGCTTGTCTGCGAAGGCGCACGATCTCTCTGGGAAGTGTCAGCGTGTTCATAATTCAAATCGTGAGACGTAGACTCACGGCGCGCAGTAGCCTATAGTGCCAACGAGCGTTTGCATGCGCAATGCACGGGCCTGCTTGCCTGCATTCTGGGTATCGACAGTGGGCCTTGCTTGGCCAAAGTCCGCGAGCACGATTCTTCCACCATCGTTCCAGCTTGTCATCAAGATGTTCTCTGGCTTGATATCCCGATGCACGATGCCGTTAGCATGAAGATACTTCACCGCCTCCAGCAATTGTCGGAGAATGATTGCAGCCTGCGCCTCCGCAAGCCTGCCCGTCCTCTGAACATGCGACATCAGATCTCCACCAGTGATCAAGTCCTGAAAGATGTAGACGTTGTATGGTGTTGTAAATACGGCTTCAAGCGTCATGATGTTTGGATGCGAGAGTGCTTTGAGAATGTTGAATTCTCGAGCAACGGACTCATTGGTCGCCTTACATGTCAGTCGCAGCACATGATCCTCATCGAGATTGTCGGGCTGCTTGACAATCTTACAAGCGACTTGCTTGCCAGTCTTCTCATCGTTGGCAACGTAAACTGCCGCGTATCCGCCAAAGCCCAAAACGCGTGTCGTCAGACGATATCGGTGGGCGAAGATTGGGATTTCTGCACACTGGCTTGTGTCAAGCTGAGGAGGATCAGATCTATGGCCATCGTCCGGGAGCTCAAAGTCAACCCAGATGTTGCTCGTCAGCTGTATGGAATCGCCCTCGTTGAGAAGGAATGCTCCATGTTCTCTGGATACAGGAATGCCGCCGTCTTCATCGTCCAAGCCGTTGCGGCGGAAGATGATGGAATTGTTGGACAGGACGCGTGCCCAGACCATCGGAGCAACGTTTTCATCATCGTCTTCATACTTGACGCAATGTACTTTCAAGTGATGCTTCGATATGCAGCGATCTTCGACGCCTAGAGCTTGCTGTACCAATTCACGCCCGACGTGGAATAGTTCGTTGGCGAGGATAGGACAGCTACCTGCGTAGGTCTAGTAAGGAATCAGATGCAGAAGAAAAACATGTACTCACTGCCCACACCGGGCTGGCCTGAGTCTCGAAAGACCAGATGGCCAATCTCTGGTCGACAGTCTTCGACCTCTGTCATGTTGAATGGCGGTGTCGTAATCCCTCAGTGTCGTCCGCCGAAGGATGCCTTGGAGCCTTGCCGACACGTGGGGAGGCGAAAGTGCTGGAACAACGTAGGATGTCTGTGTAGTGGGAATTCGGTGCTGGAATGAGGGTCGATGATCAGGCGATATCGTCGTACACGTTGTCAAATACATTGGAGACCAGAACACGTCCACGCAATCGCACACTGCTGCCTTGATCGCGTCCGTGAAGTTGCTGGAAGGAAGGAGAGATCACCGCGACTTCTGTCTGCTGACTTCGTTTCCAGCCTAGCGCAGTCTTGGCGGGGCACGCCCGCACAAGTTCAATTCTCGGAGCTCTGGCAGCTGTTTCTTCTCCTCACCAGCGAACTCATCAAAGCAACACCGGTATGCTCTGCCAACACGCCAATTGCACTGTCGCGCGACACTTACTGACTTTCTCACAGCCAAGATGAGAGCGAAGTGGAGAAAGAAGCGAGTTCGACGCCTGAAGCGCAAGAGAAGAAAGACGAGAGCCAGATCGTAAGTCACTTCTTCAGCCATTGGCACAAGATGCATCCTCCGTGACACACTATACTAACTCCCGCTCCAGCAAATAAGCGCCTCGCATCACATCCAACGACATTCCATCCATCTGCCGCGATTGTAGTCACGCGCGCCCATCAAACACCAATGAAAGCAAGGTCTCTGAAGGAAGGATACGGCATACCTGACAGCACCTTGATCTGAATGGCGCACGCAAGCCAAGCACCACACTGAGTTGCAGGCGGGGGACGGAGGACTTTCTCGCGTTGGAATGAATGAGACGATGATGGTGTTTATTTGACATGACACTGAGGGCCACGCCGTTTTACTCTCTAACACCGGCGAGACCTACGAAGTTCAAGACTGCAAAGTGGAGGATGGAGACGGGTCACGCCTTTGAGAGGATTTTTTGGAAGGCTCTGTTTTAGTGGTAGCTACCTGAATGGAAGCTGTGATCCGCTGCTTGTCGTGTCTTCAGTACCGCTTCCATGTGTGCGCCCAGGCTTTGCTTGACTGGCCCATCATCATCGCCAGGTGGGGCTTCAGTAATGTTGTCGCTAACCAGTGCCATCGCACAATGCCCGGCCGGCCTCCCATCATGTTCCACCACGACCAGCGCTGGCTGGTCGCTCCGCCCAGACAATGCCAAGTTACCAAGACCGGTTGTCACTCCGACTTCACTTCATTGACCTTTAGGTCTATCTTACTAGAGCTTCGCACACGATAGGGGTGCGAATTACGCATTCTGATTGGTGCACAAAAAACCCTCCTTACGTAATGCCTCCTTATATAATG
>JAASFF010000052.1:0-31062 GCA_013365195.1 Cercospora citrullina | reverse complement strand
TCTTTAATAGGTATTAAGACTCTGTTGTTTGCAGGTGTACCAGCCTGTGGACGCGTTCTATTGAGCCTCCGGCTGAGCGTTATATAATTGACTCCGTAGGCAGCTGCAGCGCTGCGCACGCTCTTGAAACGACCTAAATGGAGGTCACGGATAGCACACTGAAGAACCTCTTCATTTGGAGGTGCCATCGCGTAAAATAGTGGAATAATTGACGCGTTTAGTAGTGGCGGTAGATACGAGATGGAAGTGTCACACTAGCGTGTCTGTCACACTCGCTTATCAAACACGTTACTATCATTGTGAAAACTCGAGCAATATACGTGACCCAAGGTTCATTTTTCGGCAGAGAACGATCCTTCTCAAGACAGGTTCCTGCTCAGTGTGTACAGGCCAATCCGAACTCGAAGCGACTACGTATTTGTTTCTTGTTTGTTTCTTTTCCCAAGAGAAAGATCTGCCAAAAGTCCTACCTATCTCGTAGACATTCCTTTTGTCATCGCTGGGTAATCGAAGCAGTGCAAATGAATTTACACGTGGAGATGGTAGTGGTAGAGTTTGAGATTGTTTTGGAAGGAAGAACAATGATGGGGAATCGTGAAGATCGATGTGCAATGTTTCTGATAGTCTCCACGACACGTGCATTCTTCGGCTGTTGACGAAAAGAGCTGCGAACGCGTGGGGAAAGAGCAGTATGGGTAGTTGGATGGTCTGGCTGCTTACAATAGGTGACACGGCAGACAGTAAGCTTTCGTTGGCATGGTGGTATTGGAGCTTCGCGGATGAGCTTCCGCGTTCCTGCACTGCCTACACGTGAAGAGAAGCGAGAGGATGACAGACGCTCAGACGCCGTGGGAGACTTCTTGTTAGCTTGTTCCTTCAGCTGTTTGTATGAGATGAAGGAGTCTTGGCTGGAAAGATGCTTTCTTCAGTCACCGCTGATTTCTGGTGTGCTGAGACGGGATGTCAAATGCTGATGGACGCCAAAGACGGGTTCTCTTCAGGTAACCGGGCCACCCGTTGCTGCGTTTCAACAGGTATGGAGGCCTCCAACCATGCTGAGATCATCGGCCATGTGGTATGTCAAGGTTTCCTCAGCTGCCATATGCAGTTAGATGAGGCTTAGTATAACCTTCTCCCCAGCCCTAGTGTCGAATTAAGCCATGCGGGTGGCCTTAAGCTGCATGCACGATCGAGACTTTGACTCCTGTTGGCCGGTCGTTGTTGGAAGAGACATTTGAGTGTCGTTGGTCGTGCGCTGCGACTTTGCACGTTGTCTTGTGATGGTGCCAAACACATTCGCGTGAGATGTCAGGTGTCAATAGAAGTCAGCTTAGTTTTCTCACCTCCCTTCCATTCTCACAGCCTCAAACGCATACTTTGAGTCACGGTTATGGCCACCGCGTAGGTAGTCATCGCATACCATCGGCACTGCGGCTGACATCTCAACTCGGGCCATACGGGACGTGGCTGATGACCTTGCTTCATTCGATTATATTAGACGACCGCAGGATGTAGCGTCGGCGTGGTCAAACAATCAGATTGTCCAGGAGCGCCTCGCTGATGTTAGGCGCGAAGGCACGGCGGTCAGGCACCTCGTCGCAGGATCGATGTGGTCAGTGAACGATACCACATGGCGAGCCCCCTTGTTGGTAGTATGCTTATGTCCTGCCTAGTTCATGTAGTTTGGTACTGTTTGTCATCTTCATTTGGACATGTCGGGCTCTTGGCGACATATGCGTGGCTGCGCCGAACGCTTGCTCGCATTGTTCGCGAAGCGTGAACGCACAGGTATTGGTCGCATTTTGGAAACGCCCTCACGGCAGCGTTCCTTCGAGGAGTGAGCAGTTCTGCCACTATTGATACCAAGACGAAGGCGGCTGTTTACATCTCTTGGCTGCGATGTTGGTGGATGACTGGGCGTCGCGGTGCAAGAAGGAGTTCGACCTGGAGGAGGCCGGTATATAGGAAGACTGGCCATCACGGTCAGTATACTGGAATATCAGCTCGATCGACCTATTCCATCATGTACATTTCTAAGGCACTTGGCCTTGCGGCCACCCTTCTCATTACCTTGACCAACGCCTGTCCCATTGTGGAGCGAGACATCGCGACTGAGGAGGGCAATTCCACCATCGAAGCACGTCAGTCCTGCCCGACGAAGTATGATTACAGCCAGGGAGGTCGAGATTGGCACACCAAGTGCGCAGGTATAGTCGAATCCATAGTCCAGTAGCGAAGAGTCTGTCGACTGATATGACGGAAAGCTTGGGCAAAATGTGGCAATGGCAGACAGCAGTCTCCGATAGATTTACCAGCCAACAGCTACGCAAAAACTCATACTCCAGCTTTCGCATTCCCTGGAGGAGCAGTGCGTGGTGAGATATTCAACAGAGGTTTTGGACCGGGTAAGTGCAATCGCTACAATGCATTTCCAGCTCGTCGAAGACTTGTCTCAAATATTATGGTACCTCCCACTGACTGCTTTTGACAGAATGGCATCCCGCTGCAGGAGCTGCTGTGCCTACTATCCGCTTCGATGGCGTGACATATAATCTCCTTCAGTGAGTCACGCATGGCCTTGCATCAAACACTGAGCTGACATGTAGCCCAGATGGCACACCCACACTCCAGAATCCGAGCATGCCTTTGGTGGCAACAAGCGCAGAGGAGAAATCCATTTCGTCTTCGGCACAGGTTCGACTCCCAAAGCAGTCGCCGGCATTGGCCTGGACTACGGAGCAGCCAGCACATTCTTCGGCGAGGTTTTCCAGCAGCTGGACTCCCAGCGTCGTGACTTGCCTACTGTTGGATCAACGACACGCTATCCGATATCGATCGACTTCTCCTAGGGCATCTTGGGTCCAAATCATTTCCGCACTTTCTGGACGTACGAAGGATCCTTGACTACTCCTACCTGCGGAGAAGGCGTGCGGTGGTTCCTGGGTGGCTGGACTCATATGCTCAGCGGCGATCAATTCCCTCGCCTGAATAGAGCGAGTATTGACTCTGTGAGAGCGCTACAGCCGGTGTTGGACCAGCATATCAATCTGTAATTAGCTCTTCTGGTACTTATCGGGTCATTGGGATGGAGGTCGGACTCTTTGGATAATCGAGCATGGCGTATTGAACCTCTCCAAGCTCCGGCGCCCACCTCCACTCTTGCTTTGTAAGGTGTATTAATCTCCTTGGCTTAGCCTCCGTAAGTCGAGTCCTCTGTAGCCATGCCAAGGTTGCTCGGAGTCTTCGCTGTCAGCCCACTCCACTTCTGTATGATGTAGCTGCGTCGAAGGCGATGACCAATGCAGGCTGCAAGAGCTTGAGGCCGGCCAGCTGGAAGTTCCGGTGGTGGTTCGTGATCACGAGATGGGACGTCGTGAGGCCGCACTCGGAGGTGCAGGCTTCGAGGCTCGCGTGATCTGCAGGAACGTTTGCGGCTCTCGACTTCCGCGCTCATCGGGCTGGGATGTTCTCGTTCTCGCCGCGAGTGAGTCAAAGCAGCCGACAGACGGCGACGGGGCGACGATGGAAGAGCTCCGGTGAGCTCTCGCAGGTCCAATGGGCAACGTCAGCTTGACAGCAGCTGCACCGGTCATGCACCCCAGGTTATAGCCTCGAACCATCTGCAGTCCAGCGGTTCATCCGCTCTCCTGCTGCACGATCTGCGTCTCACGACTCCGGAAATGCCATCTGCGATCATGGCCGCAACAACAGATCGCCCGAGGGTTTTCCTGGATGTCTCCATCGGCGGAGACCCGGTGGGCAGGCTGACCATCGAGCTGTTCGTGGACAAGACTCCCAGAACATGCGAAAAGTGAGCACACGCGCGACCGCGCTCAGGCAGAGCTTGGTGAGCAGTACTGACACCATGTGCTAGCTTCCGTCGTTTGTGCACTGGTGAGCACGATGGATTGTCGTACGCGAAGGTCCCCTTCCACCGAGTCATAGACGAATTCATGATCCAAGGTGGAGACATCACCAAAGGCGACGGCACTGGTCTCACGAGCATATACGATGGCGAAGCTTTCGACGACGAGCAACTCGGTTGGCGAGAGATGGACGCAGCAGGCCTCGTCTGTTCCGCCAACCGGGGGAAGGACACGAATGGAAGCCAGTAAGCACAAACCTTGTTCTTCGAATTGACGACAACGGCTAACAAAAGCCTCAGATTCTTCATCACCCTAGAGCCATGTCCGCACTTGTCAGGCAAACACACCATTTTCGGACGACTTGTGTCGGGGGAAGAGACGTTGCAGCGCATATCGAAGGTCGCAGTGGACAAGACAGATACTCCAGTCGAGCCGGTGTTGGTATCACGCTGCGGTGAGCTGGAGAAGAAGAACAAGCAGAAGCGCGACTCCATTCAAGACGCCCGGGCAGCGCAAATAAATGGTGCAGAGCGAGGGCGCAGGAGGAAGAGCGACCCCTCGGACGACGAGATGGACACTGGCACACCTCCGCCCAAAACCGGTCGACGCAGCCGAAGGCAGAGCGACAATGTCATTGACGAAGGCCTTCGAGGCAGACCGAGAGCACGTTCAGACTCACGCTCAGCTTCAAACCCGATCGAAGAAGAGGACGAAAGTTCAGAGCATTCACCTGCTACAAAGCACAAGCGAAAGCGGAGCCAGTCGCCCAGTCGGCACATGGATCGCCGCGAGGAAGGTGCAGGATCGGAACGAAGGCGTCGAAGTCTTCCCAACCAGTACCGGGACAGAGATGGCCGAGACTACAATGACAGTGATCGCTATCGGCCGAGTCCACGGCGACATGATTACAAACATGCTGGTCGGCGAGACGATGATCGCTGTAGGCCCTCGAGAGATCGTCGCCATGATGATGGGAGGCTCAACAGCAACGATGGGCGCCTCGGTGGAGGTTCCTCCGAAGCCTACGGAGACGCGCCAGTGAAGTTTAAAGGACGAGGTGCGATGAAGTATCGTGAAAACGACAGAGCTTGGTGAAATTGAGGTTTGTACGGCTGCTTCCTCACTGAACCTTATCCTGTATTCTAGGCATTGCCATTTTGGCGTCTTCACATCTCGGCGGGCCCAGCTTCTGCAATAATGACTGCATTCGCGAAACACACCTCTGCTCATGGTTCTTCCACGGAAGCATATTCAGGCTGATCGCGGCTTCCCCGCAGAACAAAATCCACTACGCCCCGCCTAAGTTACTGCTCGCACTTCACATCATCATGCATAGTGATGCTGTGCTCAGTGTCGAAGCAGGAGTGGCAAGACGCACGACGCCCGCGCAGGCACAGCACTTGCATGTAGAAGCAATATCCGGGTAAAGATGTGATCACTTTAGTGTCGGCGCAATGGCCAGACAAGCTCTGGTGGTTGAGCTTATAGACGGCGGACGGCATTTACCTGCCTAATTGGCTATACAGGACACGACTTCAGGTTTGGGGGCGCCAGCGGGATTAAGTTGCTCGACACCCTCCTTGCTCCGCGCTGGCGAGCCTTCTCCGACCGCAAGTATGTCCACCACAGTCACGCTCGTTCTCGGTGCCTTGGTCGGTAGCTCTTTGGCTTCGCATCCAGGTAGCGCTTGGAAGCCGAAGCATAACAACCACTCACCCTGGGATTTGAAAAAGTTCACTTCACTCATTACATTTGGCGACAGCTACACTGATGATTCGCGACTCTCATACCTTGGACAAACCAATGGCTCGCTACCACCCGTGGGCTATGCAAATCCAGCAGTGAGTCAAACCTTTCATGATCAATATTGCTTCACTTACGCGATGTGCAGAACTACAACTCCGCGAGTGGCGGCCGACCATGGCCTCAATACGTAGCCCAGTATTCCGACATCCACCTCTACAACTACGCCGTCTCCGGTGCTGTTTGCTCTAATGATATCACTCCCCGTACATACAGACCAGGCATTCTATTTCCAAGTGTCGAGGAATATGAAGTCCCAGCCTTCATCGCCGATAGCGAATACGTCGAACCTAACGGCGAACAATTCATGATCAATCCACCCGACGAGACTGTCTACTCAATCTGGATCGGAACCAACGATCTTGGCAATAAGGGCTTCTTGACTGATCAGCAAGTCCGTGGCACCAACATCGTCAACTACACCGACTGCGTCTTTGACGCCTTGAAGCAATTGTATGATCAGGGCGGGAGATACTTTGTTCTGCAGAACATTGCACCTCTGAATCTGGCGCCTGTTTACGCGCTTCCGGAGGATGAGGGCGTTGCGGGCAAGGATAAGTACTGGCTGGCGGATTGGCCACTGGACAACCAGACGGCCATGTCTTATCGGATGTTGGAACAGGTTGTGACTGTGAATGCGATTTTTGAGTATCAGACTCCTTTTGTGAAGAGGATTAGTCGGGAGTTTGAGGATGCGAGGTTTGCGGTTTTTGATATGCATGCTTTGGTGAGTCTTCCCTTTTCTCGCGTTCTCCACATCTTTGGCGAAGGACGCACAGCTACTTCTGAGTCTGGTCGTCAGCCATTCATTTGCTGACTCTGCCATATAACAGATCTCGGACATATATTACAACCCAGCTTTGTATCTCAACGGCACTGCGCCGCTCAACGTGCGGGGTTTCGACAACCAGTGCAACTCGACTGGAGGCGATTGCGTGAGGTCTGACAGTCCTGACAGCTTTCTGTGGTACGATGCGTTGCATCCCAGCGAGCAAGCGGATCGTGTCTTTGCAAGAGAGTTTGTTGAGGTCGTCAAAGGTACCAGCAAATGGGCGAGATATTGGTAGAGAAGTCGTGGAAGTGCGAGACATGGGAATATAGATGAATCTTGATTGGGCCTGGCATGATATAAGCTTGCCTTGTACTACCGACGTCCAATTTAATTTCGGAATGATGAGACGACTTGGGCTTCTTGTTTGACCATACTCGCATTAGGTTCTCATCTCCTCATGTATATCAACGGCGGCTGCTTGGCAGATCTGAACTACTGCAGATCCAAACTCTGCCGTGTTAACGTCACCGCGGATTCTTCATGCCTTCACGACCGTCGATCCTTGCACGTGTCTTGGTGTTTCTACTTTCCCTGCTGAACAGCTCTGGATCTGTCATTCAAAAGAGTCCGCATCTGGCCAATTGCACCTCACGAAAACAGCAGTGTGTTGAAACGCTTTCTATTCATGGCCTCCTGGCAAGGTGTCGTTGGCCGTCGGGCGCCTGTCGCCTCGCCGGCGGCCACTCGGCGTAATCCGCATTTCATCATAGTCAAATTTCTATGTCGTTGTTTCTGGGCAACAACCACGAAACGCCCGCCCAAGCCGCTTCGGGATAACGCCAGCACTTGAACACGAACACTTCGGAATTTAGCCTACGACACCACTGCCTCGACCTTCAGCCAAGCACTCTGCAATCAACATGCAAACAGCCACTGGACGCATGTCCTTCCACACATGTCGGATTCTACAGGCAGCGGAGCTTTATCCGGCAGTAGCCCGCATTGTGAAGAAGTGGAGTACAGATCAAGAGTCGTGCATCACCTAATCCCGAGCGACGAACCGCCTTTTCCAACTGAACAGCCATCGCGCACCAAGCTCAAATTTGGTCAGCATCTAGGCCATCGCGATCAAGCGTGCTGGAGTCACGAGTCAAGTGCGGGCAACTCCAGAGGGACAAAGAAAAACCGCGACTTCCAAATCAATTGCCGGGCTTCCTAATTTGGCAATACTTTGGCTTCATCAAGCAGTCACGGGCGCTGCGCATTCGATCGGCTCAGCGAAGTCAAAGATTCCAACCTTTTTTCGCACAACGGCTAGTGGCAGCAGCCCGCATATGGCAGTGCTGTGCGCAGTCAAGGCGCCACGGCAAGGCAGACCAGCGAATTGCAGATCGGCGACCCGGGTAGGCACCACGCAGCAGACTCGATGCGCTTTCTCGCGTACAAGTGGCCTGGAGCTCAGCAGTACTTTCCTATGCACGCCCGATTGCTCCCAATGTGTATGATCAATCCACTCATATTCCACAGCGACGACGTGATACCAAGCACCCACCTTCCGGAGGCTTATGGCAGGGGCCGTTTCTGGTAGCTACGCCCGGGAAACTCATTGCCAACTCGTTCACAGCACCTCGGCCGCGCACGACAGACCGGAGGTGGATCAAGGACGAAGCCGACCCTTTTTGGGCTGCGGCGAGAGTGTGTCTGCGCTCGAGCAATTCGAGCCCGTTCGTTTGCCGCAGCAAGTCTACTGCAGTGCTTCTTATGCTCTTCTCAATCGGCGCAAGTCCAGCGAAATGCTCGTAAAAGATCGAAACCTGAAGGTGCTGCGCGACATCGCTGTGGAATGCCTGTGAAGCGAAGGGTGTTGCGCAAAGTCTCGACGAGCGGGGCGCCTCCTGGACTGTGCTGAATTCATCAGTACTGCCTCCGGTGCAAGTTGGTCTGAGGAGTGGTAGCTCATGGAGAAGGTGTTGGTATTCTCTGCTGGCATTTCTTCACCAACAGCCAACTCTGGGCGAAGCATTCGATTCGATCGCAGCGAAGAAAGATACTCTGCACCGATCGTTCGTGAGTCGGCCGCAACGCACGCATACTGCTGTGCTCTGCCAAAGTATAAATGGTCGGCCAACTATCCGACCGCGCCAACCCGCGCCAACTGCAGACTCCATGTTGGGCAACGCCAAAGCGCTCAGCGGGAACCTCCCAGGGTACCTGGACTGGCAGTCGCGTCCTCCTCTTCTGCCACATCGGGAGACGGACCGACCAAGTTCTCCTCCGGATGCTCTTTATTCAGGAGCAGGTGTGTTGCAGGCATGCACTTCTCCGGCGCGAAGAGCGATCTGGTCTGTGCGACGCGGCGCTGGACGTGAGGCTGATGTTGTTTGACGTGAACTAGACTGTGCTCGTCCAGGCACCATAGCCAACGCTGCGCACCGTCCTGTGCTGTCCGGTGAGATGGTCCGCACACCGATATCCGTGGAGGCTCGCTGGGACTTCTCCCAGGCCGATCGCCGTTTTCGGGTGCAGGCCTATCTTGAGTCCGCTCATCGAGCTCGATTCCCACAATCTGTACTGTGCCATTGCTAGCGGCCGATTCGCGTTCGGGCGGTCTGCGGAACGAGGAGTGCGGATGACGCCCTTGCGACTGCGGCAGCTTGACATTAATGGAGAATCTGATATGCGGGACGAATTACACGATCGTCTCATCAGACCTGGGATGACATGCGAGCAAAAGTGACTTTTGGCACGGGCGACAATCGTGATTCTCGGAGTCAACCCCGATCACCTCATTCGAATGGAAA
The DNA here is from genome assembly GCA_013365195.1 of Cercospora citrullina. Classification (NCBI taxonomy): domain Eukaryota; kingdom Fungi; phylum Ascomycota; class Dothideomycetes; order Mycosphaerellales; family Mycosphaerellaceae; genus Cercospora; species Cercospora citrullina. The sequence continues at coordinate 21,820 of JAASFF010000052.1, read as the reverse complement.
ACAGATATTTCCCCGGCGTCCAGCAGTATGTCGGATTCTGCTCCACGGCGTTGCACACTGTCTCGTCGTGAGTGTATAGTGGATCGCAACTGTTTGAAGTGAGGTCTCGGGGAGCGCTAGAGGGCCGGCGCCGGAAATGCTGCTGATGTCACCGGAAGCTGTACTTGACTGCAAAGTCATGGTAACCACGCTGGAGCAACGATGGTCCTCGGTGTGCACAAGTAAACTTTTGCTTCGCCGCAGGCTGTTGGAAGTCCAGACGAGTCGGCATCATGATTCAGCCATCGAATACCGACTACGGTACCACATTCGCTGTCGATCTGCCGGACGCCGACGAGCGATCTTCGTGAAGTGGTGGCGGTCTACCACGATTGCTGGAACGCCGAGCAGCCAAGCCCAATCCGACAAGTCTTCAGCGCTGGCTCGTGAAAGGGACCCGTTCGCGTAAGTTAGAGAAACTTTGCTTGTGGACCCAACCTCATAGTCCTTGTTTGTGCCTATAGGGTCTACCCGAGCACAGGGAAGCTGTGGACTGCGGTTGCAACGTGGTCCCCGCACGTGTCGGCACTAGAAGGACATGCTGATTATCGCCACTTGTGTACTGTATCGCTCCATTGGCTCGCATGGCCAGGTACAGAGCACGTAGCGTACGCCGATACATCTCTTCGCCGCCCCTCAATAACGATAAGCTCGAGGCCTACGGGCGGCATCTAGTCGTATCGAAACGAGAGTGCCATCATTCACACGTTAGCCAGCTAAGGATGGACTAGACATGGAGTCTTTATGCAGTAAAGACTTACACTAGCCCTAGTGGTGAGCATTTCTCCGCCGCATGGTGGCTTTTCCTGCAATCCATCCCCACGAGTGGCCTGGGCAGTCGTCGGAGCTCATCTCCAGGCCCTCGGAGCAACATCCCGCTTCTACCCTCATGACTGTGAAAGGTCTGACTTCTTGACCCTACCTGAAAGGACAGTAGTCGACGTTCTGGACATTTGTCATCCGCACAGCTATTTTGCTGTGTTGCCAATGACCTTATTACAAGGTTTCCAGGCATCACTCTACCCTGCGCCCATCACCACACTGCGACGCCGGCTCTCTGCCATCGGCGAGCGTCCAGCCACCGTGAAGTGGTGAGCTACTGCATCATAAACTGGCATCGACCCATCCTCGCCGCGGTTCGCGAGCTCAAGCCGCCGCCGAACTAATGTCTGACGAAAAGGCGAAGGGGAGGGCGAAGGGGCGTCGCGCACAGGTGGCCAATGCCTGCATCACTTGTCGGACTGCTAAACTGAAGGTTCGTCTGCTTTACGCCATCTCTCGCTTTGGCAGGATGTGCTACCTTCCCGCCGGCGGTTTGCTAATAGATCTATGAAGTGCTCTGGACAGCACCCAACATGCGCCCGCTGCCGGGATCGAGAACTGGTCTGCGAGTACGATGTGTCCGAGGGCATGACGAAGCGACAACAGCTTCGAAATGATCTATCTGATTGCTCGCTCGAGCTGGAACGAGCAATGGGAGTGCTGACACACATGCAGCAAGCCAGCGATCATGAAGCAGCGGAGTCTCTGGCACGCCTACGGATCGGCTCTTCCATTGAGTCAGAATACCTACGGATCCAGTCGCAACGCGCCTCGCGCTCTCCTAGCTCCGATGACATCTCGCGCTCGCACTATTCGGCGAGCACGAGTAATCCTGACCTGGATCGTACTCTAGCATCGCAAAATCAACGACTTCTCCGTCTACTGAATCCAGCGGCGCAACAGCAACAGCAGCAGCAGCAGCAGGCGGAACAGCAGTCGCAGCCACAGCAGCAGCCGACGACACAAGCCAATTGGTCTCAACCGCCGAACACTGCAGAGAATTGGACTGCTACTGATCGAAGCGATTGGCGGGCGCACGACTATCACAGCATAGATCCTCAAATGCTTGACCAAAGCGGAGTCCCGTCACGAGACCCAGGACTATCAAGCGCTGGCACAAGCTACCCGCAACACTATCCTTACCGACGCCATCCTGAGGCTCGTCCTTGAAAGAAAGAAAACCTGGATCACCACAAGCAGCACGAGTCTTCCGTCTACACTGCTTACGAGAAGGAAGATCTCAGATCGCTGATCGAACTTGGCCAGGCCCAGGATGCCGCCAGAATGACAAGAGCAGGAGGCAGCACTCTGCCCCGAGCGTTAGCCTCCTCGGTACACTCGGCTGTCTGTACAGCAACCATCACTTGCTATTGAAGCTCCGAACGGCACGAGACGAAACCTGAGGGACCATCCTCGAAACAAAAGCGCACAAAGCCGGGCAGAACACTAGGTGCAGGAGCCATCGGCAAGATTCTCCTAGCATGTCGCTAGCTTAAGGGGTGTGGCTAGACCCTACGAAGCACAATGTCTGGGTGCTGTTAGAACGAAGGAATTTTCCGGGATAAAGATAGGCCAAGGTGAAAGTGTCGCCTGTGGCAGAATCGCCAACGGAATTCCAGCTGCCTGGGTATTGGTTGGCCATCTACCAAGCCCTGCAATCTACGAACTAGGAAATTTACTGCACATCTGTATGGACACCGCGATGCACTGGCATCGCTCAGTCGGAATCGCGCGTCGCCCTCGATCGCCTCTGCTGCTCACGAATAACGAATGTTCATTGTTCGAATTGAGTACAGACACATCTCCACATCCCGAGCATGCATCGTGCTCTCTCACTGTGGCGTGCATTTTCAATCAGGAAATCGACTTCCGCTTGCGCTTTAGAAGCATTGCAATGAGTATGGCTTGCATTGGCGAGTCCTTCACAGCCGCGGGACGATCACATCACGAGTCGCATGCATGGAAGCCCACTACTGCACATGGTATGCAGGTCAGCAAGCGCGTCAGCATAGTGTTACGTGCTCCGATCTGGCTAAGCCACTCATGCTACGGCGGTTGACGCCATGCCACAGTAAGTGGATCTGTATCCGATATGAGTTGTTTGTCGATCCGGCCTGGGCGTGGACCATGGGCGCCACAGGGTTCTTGACTGCCGGCCGAAGGTCGCTTGCGGGATCTGGAGCACGCGTGCGGCGATATATCAAGTCCGAATCTTGGACAGAATGTAATGGGGCACGAGGGCGAGGCTGCAATTCGCGAACTGGTACATGCCGCCGCCGCCGAGCCACCAGATGTGCCCATGGCCAGGTACGTCTGAGACAGCGCCCGTCTCCGGCTCCACCAGCACGAGCAACGAACGTGGCACTGTTCCGCACGATGACACTTTCGACAGAACGGCAGTAGTCTATGGCTCGCTCTCGCGGAACAGACATCACATTGCGATCAGCGCCCATCAAGCTAGCTACATGCGAACGGTGCCATGCGGTTTGGCTCGAGCCTCGACGTGTCGACGTGAAGTTGGTCTATTTAGGCTCGGATTTAGGTTTACATGTTACGTCAGGCGTTCGTCCGAGCACCTTTTGGACTACTCACTTTGATGTGAGTGCCGCAACCCCAGCCACTTATACGCGGCTGTGCAGCAGAAGCTGGGCTGGGAATGCTTGATGCAAAAGGAGATCTGTGAGATCTGCGAGATCCGAGATCTGACGTATCAACGTCATATCGCTTAGGGACAATAGACATGCAACACGAATTGTGTATTTTCCTAGCTGAAGCGCGACACATATCCTCTCCTCACAGCATACCAAAATGGTCCCGCAACAAGGCACCACGCCTTACGTTGGAACAATCGACGCTTTTCGAGGATAAGTATTCGAGGATAAGTTCTTCCATGGCCAGCTCACGATCTGCGGGCTGGAGCTTGGTCGAGATGGAAAGAATCGTGACGAGGCTCAAAAACACCCAGGGCTAACGATGCGATCAGCAACGCCAAGCTGAGCTCGTGGCCGTGAGTCCCGTGTAGATCTTACAAGCTTCAAACTTTTGATTTCTAGATCCATTATTTCTCTATCCTGTGCCCTAGAGATCGCTAGGGCAGCGGCCAAACAACAAGCAGATCTGAGCCCGACTGGGTCAATGCCTTGCCGGGCGGGTTTGGATGGCTTACGCTACGCCGCCACGGCTTCCGTAAAGCGGGCCTAGCAGGAGAGAAACACGAGTCAATCCTCGCCGGGTTCTTTATTTCCAAGATCGCCACACATGAGGTTAAGCCTCAAAGTGTGGCTGGGAGTTGGTCATCAGGTACGCCAGTCAAAAGACTTCACACTAATTGTGCTAATCAGTAGTGTGGTTGTTCTCATCGTATATCGTACTTGGCACATGGAATGTGGAAGTCAAATAGAATTACAGTAGCGGAGCGAGCTTCACAGACCCACGAGGCTGATCGAAATATAGAAGTGACGCACGTGTACCGGGCCCGATTCGCAGACCTTGCAGGGACACAGGCACGGCGCACGAGTCGGTGGAATGTGGACGGACGGGCTGAAGACTAAGCCACCTTCCATGTTCTAGTGCTCAACCTGGCGGCTCACCCACGATCGAGGAGCTCGCGTGCGGCTCATGCAGCGGCTCTTGTGGCCCTTTGGCATGAGATCTTCGATAATGCGTCGGTGGAGATGGCTGGCATGGGGCTGAGTAGTCTCTCTGCATGTTAGCTATATCGCTGTCCGATTATGTATGCTATGTTGAGCAATGCTCATGCAGGTCAGCTGCCACGTTGGCAACAATGCCGTCTAACTGACCGCTACATCGTCTCCCATGTCAGCTTATGGTTATGACCTAAGGACGCAGCAAACTTCGGAGAAGAGCTGGCAGTGACACCTTGTTGCAGGCCAGAAACATTGCATGTATTTCAAGAGCTCGCACGGTCTATCATGCTTCGTGTGAGCTCATCGACCAGTGTTGTCTCACAGCCAACTGCAACTTCCTTGTCCCGCAGTCTTGGGACTTAGATCGAGGGGTTCGCCTCGGTTTGTGGAGTGGCAATGTACTGTGTAGCTTGAGCTGGACATGATGTGTCATTAGACCTGGAAATGCTGCGGTGGGTGTGGGTGTGAGGGCAGCCGTCCAGAGAATCAGAGGTGAAGCCGAAAACGCCAAGCATTTTGCGGAGCGGCAGCGGACCCCCGAGATCCCCATTGGGAGAGAGGCATCGAACTTCAAGTTCGTGAACCAGCAGCACCACCAGCGCCATCAAACTGATCCCGCTTCACCGCCCGCCACCATGCATTGCACCTGCAAGACGCTGCTCAGTAGCGTCTTCGCCGCGCCGCTCGCGCGCTCCACGACCTCGATCCCCCCAACTTTCCTCGCGCCAGCTCTCGCTCTCAATCAAACGACCTCCTTCTCCACCAGCACTCGCCAGCACGCGCGTAAAGATGGCAACCCCGCCCGCGGTGTCTCCGCTCTCCGCCGCACCGGCCTGAAGAAACAAATACTCTCCATCACCGCTGCCGAACTACCTAAACCCGTCCTCGACCCATCGAGAAGATCCCAAGTCGAAGTCGACGAGGACCATGGACTTTGGGAATTCTTCCCATCGGATCGAAAGTCGATGGCCACGCCGGAAGAGTTGCTCCAGCATGGTCGCTCATGGGATATGAGAGAGTTGAGACATAAAGACTGGGACGATCTGCATCGGTTATGGTGGGCTTGCATTAAGGAGAAGAATCGGTTGTTGACGTATAAGCTGGAGAGGGAGAGAGTGAAGAATTTGTTTGGACAGTATGAGTCCGATCAGAGGGAGGACGAGGTGAGTACTTTGCTCGCGCAAAGGGATTAATTTGTGGTGAGGGAAATGATATGCTGATGCGGCGCAATAGATCAAGAAGACAATGAAGCGTATTAAGCAGGTTCTGACAGAGCGCTGGTATACATGGGAGAATGCTCGACAGGATGCGATGCAGGATGAGGAGATCAATATGTATGCTGATCTGGATGCTGGAGAGCCAGCTTATTTGCCAAAGGAAGAGGTGAGTGTCGTCGCTGTCCATAGTGGCATGAAAGAAGCTAACTGGAAACAGGCGCAAAGTGAAGGGATATCAGATGCCCTTTCACAAGCTAATCTCCCACCCCCAGGCGAATCTGCGAGGCCTGAAGTACGAGTTTGAAAACGTGTACAATGTTCATGTAGTCATAATGTACAAATTCTACCTGAGCCATTTTCTTGCTGAATTGTTCACAGCCTGTCCGACGATTCCACGAGTTGGATCGACCCGTCTTGACGCACCCATGACCACACAGTGTACAGCGCGCTCTTCAGCGCCCTTGAAAGCAAACAAGCAATTCCGGGTATCACCCTCTCTATCATATCGAACGCCATCGCTAAGCAGCAAGCAAAATTCCCCACTCATACCGAACCATGCATGATCAAGATCGTCATCAGCTCGGAACAGACATAAGCATCTCATCATCGTCCTCTCGAGAACGAAGCACCTGCTCCCGTCGAGCAAAAGCCTCCTTGACTTCCGAAAGCAGGGCCTCTGGGCTGGTTACGTCCCTGCTTCCGCCAGCACTCACGAGCAGTTGATGCAGACTGGCCGTCAGTGACAGTACTCGTGAAGAAGCCGCATCGAGACCTTTGGCCATCGGTATGGCTGGCTCGTTGTAGCTGAGCAAAGAAGTAGTCACGTTCAATCTTCCAGTCATATTCATGATGGCCTCTGGAGAGGTTCTATAAGCCATTGAGAGGTCGTGCGTGCCTTTTCCGGCAGGAGTCCGCTCGAGTGGCAGTTTCGATGATTTGGTGCGGCCTAGCTTGTTCGAGCTCTTTCTTCTCCGTAAGACGCTTTTCTCTGTATTTGGATGATACTCTTGATCGCTGGGATTCTCGTTCGTGACGATGGGTGCGTTGACGTCCAACTCCTCCAACGCTCTTCTCTCGCGAGTCCGTCGTCGCTTTGACGCGCGCTCATCTTCCTGCTCGCGGGGAATGGCGTCCTCTTCTGGAAGGCCAATCACTTCGCTCGCGGGAACAAATCCTGGCTGTTGCTTGTGTTTTGTAACGGCAGGCTGCGCTACCGTCAGGTCGAGTGTTTCAAGCTTAGGCGAAGCATGGATGCGAGCATCGTCAGTCCGTCCATAATTCCGGCGCTCGATCATAGATGAAATCGCATCGCTTGCACTCCTACCAACAAACTCTCGAATGTCGCGATTGCGCTGTGGCGGAGTCAATACTCGAGGCTCGTCGATCAGGTCGCCCAATTCTCCCCGTGCCACAAGACCATCGTGATTGTGTTGCGTGTGATTTTGTCCTCGTCTTTGCTGGAACCGTGGCTGCTGCAGATGATCAAACCACACGTTCTCTCGAGGAGTCTGATCTGTCGTTGGGAGCTGGAAAGGCTTGTTCACTCGGTTCTGTGCCGGTGGCCTACGGGGACTGCGTCGTGATCTTGATACAGAATCTGCAATGCCTTCAAGTGGCGTGCCGGCTGATGGCTCGAATGACGGGCCATAGTCGTATTCGACGGGGAGGCGAACATCTGGCGAGGGCAGTGGAGAATATACCTGTGGTAGTGGAAGTGCGGATGAGCCGATCAGTCTACCGTCTCGAGCTAGTCGTATATCTGGAACGTGAGCTGATGGATGGAAGCCTTCATTTGGCGATGGCGACGAAGGTCGTGGGGTTGGCAGTGTGCTCATGTTAATACTGCACCGCTGTTTCGTTGGCGAACTTGACGTCGTTACCAGGCCAGCATTGTCCCAATCTCCCTGCCCGCGCAACGGCTGAACATCTTGCATCGGCGAGGGCCGTTGGAGGGAGGCATTGAGCTTAGCTGCGATCCAAGGATTCGAAACTGTCACATCGTTCTTCGAGCGCCGCAGCTCTTCGAAATCGGCCTCTACATGACTCGTGGGCGGACGCTGGTCAAGCAACTCCAGATCTTCCTCGTCGCACCCATACATAGTGGATCGATACGCTCTTGCTGGTAACTCGTCATCGTCGGCGGGTTCGCCTTCATGAGCAGGTACTAAATCCGCTGTCATGAGTGCTGGAGTTGCCGGATGATGTCCCACAGCATTTGCAAGTTTCTGCTGCTGTTGCTCTCGACGCATGTCTGGAACGCCTGGACGTGCCGATACCTGCTCCTGGACAGGGTATGCTGCGCAAAACAGACTGCGGGCGATCTCGAGGATCAAGCTTGAGTCTTCGAATAAGAGATCGTCTTTTGCAGGCTCTAAGTTGGCGTCGTAGCTACCACGAGGACAGCTCAGTTCAAGGTAGAGAAATGGATCCTTGATATCTGCAGAATCCGGAGTAACCCTCTTCAAGGCCTCGCGAAACATCTTGACGATCTGCTTGAAGACACCTCTGCTGGTAGAGACTGGTCGAGCATCGACTGAGATATGTGCTCCAATGCCTGTGATCTTGCTTGCATCTGCATCAGCACGTGGGAGAAAAGACTGTAAAGTAAATCCGCCGTCCTCGATCATCGACCACATACACTGCGAAGCGCAGGCTGCACCAACGACTTTGAATGCTGCATCTTCGGCGTTGCCGCCAGGTTTCGGAGCATAGATCCAGTCGCCCTTGTTGTTCTTGGCTTTCAGCACTTTCAGGGCAAGTCGGACTCGAGGTCTCGCGAAGGCGTATGCTTGAAGCGTGCGCTTGATTTTCTTCAAGCAATTCTCAGTGTTCTTGAGCACAACTTGTCGACGAACAGGATTGGCCTTGATGAAGTCGGTGATACGGACAGTGGTGCCAACAGGTAGAGACGCCTTCTCTTGAGCAACAACTTCACCTTTCTGGCTGATCTTGAGAGCCGCAGCGACTTGCTCCCCTTCGATCTTGGTACTTATCGTCAGTGAGCCGCTCAGCTCTGCAGCACTCGCAAGTGCCTCGCCTCGAAAGCCGAGTGAGGAGCCGCCAATGTCTTTGAGGTCATCGTCGTGGGTTATTTTCGACGTGCAATAACGGCGTGCAACAAGTGCTCGGTCTTCGGGTACAATGCCATGGCCGTTGTCGCGCACCTGAATCACATCAATGGTGTTGCTGTGGATCTCTACGGCGATTGAGGTTGCATTAGCATCGTATGCATTGTCGAGAAGTTCTTTGACCACGGCCGCAGGGTCAGTCAAGACCTGCGACGCGCCCAGCACTCGCACAGTGGCTTGTGGAAGTGCTTGAATACCCATGGCGGCATGACCGATGCTCTACCCGTGCTGATAGATGTAGGTCATGTAAATCCTCATGGCGTCTGAGGAAAAAATTATGTGAAAGTGGTTGAGATGAGGTTGAAGTAGGACGCGTCGTGGCACGCGTCGGGTGAGATCTGACTTCGGCTCCCGAGTCGGGCAGATGTCATCATCGCAGCTTCCCATTGCAACGACGTAGACCGCCAGCTCTTTCCCATCCATTTCTCACAACACTTCATCCCATCCAATTGGTAACACATCCAACACCATGGCGCTCGCACCCAAGTTTGCCGGCCAGAAATTCGTGGTCAAAGCCTCACCAGAAACTCTCCACACACTGGAACTCTGTAAGTTCTCTCTGTCGCCTCAAATCAACCCCACCATCATCAAACAAACAGCCGTCATACTAACAAAACCACCACGGAAAAAAGTCCTCGACTACGTCTGCCCCTTCAGCAAAAAACAATTCGACACACTCTACGACCAAGTCTTCCCCCTCATCAAACAAAAATACCCCGACAAAATCCAATTCATCTTCCGCCAACAAATCCAACCCTGGCACCCCTCTTCCACCTTGGTCCACGAAGCCGGCGTCGCAGTCCTCCAAACCGCCCCCAACAAATTCTGGGATTTCAGTAAAGCCCTCTTCGCCGCCCAAACAGAATACTTCGACGCGAATGTCGTAAACGAAAAACGAAATGATACGTATAAACGTTTGGCGAAACTCGCGGGAACTGTTGGAATTGACGAGAAAGATATTTATAGTCGATTGGAGATTTCTGATAAGCCGGATAAGGATGGAGGCTTGAATGGAGGGAATCAGGTGACGAATGATATTAAGTTGTTGGTGAAGGCGAATCGCTTGCAGGGGATTCATGTTACACCGACGGTGATGTTTAATGTGGGTTGATTGTTCTACCTTTTTCTTGGTGGTCTCAAATGCGATTTTTGCTGACTTGAGGTTTGTGAAATAGGGATATCCAGAGAACGGCATCTCGTCGAGCTTCAGCAAGGATGATTGGGAAAAGTGGCTGGAGAAGAATATTGTGTGAGCGCACGCGAGATGACTCTGCACTTGGACGTTCTCTAATGATGAAGTGTTGGTGATGAACACAAACTTCAGGCCCGCATCTGACACAGCGGGTCAAAAAATATCTAAGCTGAAGCCTGCCACGTATCAGACATGCTGGTAGAGCCGCATCGGGTCATACATGAATGAAATGAAAGAATTGCTACTCGCGGCACAACAGCTGACATGTTGATATGTAGTCTTCGTCTCAGGTCTGCTGGATACTTTTACTACTGTCACAGAAGCTCGAATGATCCAATTTGCAGAACGGCTACGATCTTGCCAGGTGGGCGAAGACTGTCACCTTCTCAATATCTAGCCCCTTGCCGTCGCCATTATCGCCAGCTTTTGCAGCGGCGACCTCGATCTCTATCCTGTTTACGCCGTGTGATAGGTTGCCATCATAAGAATGTGTGCGCTTGCCTGTCTCCTGGTGGTAGGTCGTGTCTCGTTGCGTGAGACGCGTACCATTCATGGTGACGAATATTTTGTACGCTCGATTGATTGCCAGCTCGCGTGATATCGTGGGCTGGATCTGGAGAAAGAAATGCGATGCGGGTAACGTGATTGTTATACTCTGTTGCGATAGTGAAGGGTGCGGCGGTATCGAGATTCTGAAAGGCTTGGGTACCTTCAGGTGAGGATGGGTGTGTAGTGTGACCAGCGGCAGCAGGGCCTCAGATGCGGGATACTGTCGCACGGCTGTAGGTGGCAGCAAGGAAGGTGCAGTATAAGAGTAGCTGTTGACGAGCGGTGCAGGTTGGCCAGAGAATGGAGTTCCGCTTGTAGCGCGGACCATGGGAGGTGGCATCATGCCGTTGGTCGCAGGCTGCATCCCTGGCGCAACAGCATGAGGCGCAGGAGATTGACTGGGTATCTTCTCGTTCTTGACCATCTGCGCGGATGGACTGCCGCCTTGCCCAGAACTTTGAGGTCGGATTGGTCCAACTGAGGATTGTCTTCCAACTCCATTGACTCCTGATATCGCTCGCGGGCCATTCGGTGCATGAGAACCGTTGACGCCAGCCTGGACCATGTTTCGTTGTCGAGCGAGTGCATCATTGTCGACGGACATACTAGGGCCTGGCGAAGGGCGGTGTTGTGATAGATTGAGGGTGACACCCGATTTTGTCTGCGTCTGAGGACCACCCAGCTTGATGCGTGTACTCTGTGGCTCCTTGACAAGGTCTTTCGCTTCGGCCAACCTCGATTTGAAATGAGCCTGTACATTGGTCAGTACTCGCGAACACGCCCAAGAAGTATTGCACCCACCTCGAGATCACCAGCAAGAGCATACATATCACTGCCATCCTCGTTGTAGTCTCGTGCGTTGCGCCAGATCCAGCTGACCTCCTGCTCGAAAGCATCCCACGTTTTGAAGTCGGATATACCTGTGGCTGCGTCTCGTCCGTGAACACCCCGTACACGCTTCTGCACTCCCTTTAATGAGACTGGATGCTTGATTACTCTGTAGTAATCTGTGAGACTTCGTGAGGGCAGGAAGACGAAGGGTGTGAAGATTTCTAGTCCCCTGCGAGGCGGTCAGTATTCAATGACATCCCATCGTCGGTACGCAGCAAGCCTACTCTTCATCAGTATAGCGAATCATTTCCGCTACAATCATCTCCTGTGCTTCTTGAAATGTCTTGCCGGTAAAGTCCATGCTTTCGTCCTCGCCGCCAGCTGCAGTACTAGGCGCCACGGAGGATTTTCGATCCGAAGGCGCCTCAGAGGCTTTCTCTGTCACCTTCTCAGAAGCTCGCGGTCCAAGTGATATTTTGAGCTTGCTGCTGGAATCTCGAGTTGCGCGATCTTCTTTGGCAGCTGCCGCGGGCTGTTGCGCTGACTTTGCCTGGGCACTAGGCGTTCCTTGCGCATGATGATTGCCGTTGGTCAATGTGATCTTGGTCAGGCCGGGAATGGGAGTGGCGACTGCTGAATAGCTCGGATCCTGGTAGGCCGGGTTGTTGACCTTCATATAGTTGTAGATGAGTTTGCGTATTCGCTCTGCATCTTCGTAGACTTCGCTCTTCGGCTCGTTGTAGTCTTTTGCATTCTGGATCATGCGCTTGAAGTCGCTCTCCAGCGCGCTCACAGAGGAATAAGCATCGTTGCGCAGCTTCTCTTCGATGATGTTGATCGATATGGGCAGCCGGATGACCTGGTAGTAGTCGGGCAGCTCATCCTTTGGGGGCAGCTCGATGAAGGCATCTGTAATGGGTCGTCCGCTGCAAGTGAGGTCAGTGTCTGAGGGTGGTTGGGCGCTGCTCCGCTGAATGCACGTACGTCTTGTCGGTGGCATTGCTGAGCTGCGCGATCAGCTTGTTGCCCACGGCCTGCACGCTCCGGTCGACGGGGGGCTTGGGGTTCGAGTTCTGTGTCGCGGCGCATCTTGTCAGCGTGCATCGGGCAGGTGAGTGCAGACGGCACGGTGCTCGGGCGTGCTCCTCGTTGCGTGCGGCTGATGACGGAGGTGCTTTGGGTAGTGGGTAGCAAGATGCCGGCCATGCTCGACACTTCAACCCGTCGCGTAGTCTCGTCCTTGATCGACCCTCCACCCCAACTCGACCACGCACACCACAACCTGCACGCGCGCCCACTGCGCACCGTCGCCGCCCGCATTGCACGAGGAATCCGCCGAGCACATACACCGAAGCGCAGGAGGAGGACGGATACATACCAACAACTTGAGCTTCTTCGTCGCGCTCCCTTCGTTGGTTGTGGGAGTCGCGTGGAGGGCTTGCGCTTTGCGCTTCCTGCTGGACTCCATCGCGGGTCGGTGCAAGCTGTGCAAGATGGAGGACGCGCAGCTCCGCGGGGTCCTACACCGAGATCTGGAGTCGGCAAGTCTGCCAGAGGGGTGAATAACATGCGCCGGATGGGACAACTGCCTCGCTCTTCGCGTTGCAATGCGCTTGGGTGATGCCCTGGGCTTGGCCCGATTTGGCCGACTGCGGGAGTATCCGTCGCTCCTCGGCACACTTTCCGTCAGCGCCAGCGCGAGGTCCGTCTCACAGCATGCAAGGCGTTGTCCATGTGAAAGCCATCGAGACTGCCACCGCAGGATCGAACACATTCACGCCGCCATCTCGCATCCCCAACAAATGCCATGTGATGATCGCTTGAGGAACAAGCCTGCCAAGCAGAGCATCTTCAACATCCGCAGCTGGCACGTGGCACGAATCAACGTAGCCATGGCTTCAAGATCTTCATATTCCACTTGCGGTCTGTTGGCCTGCATTTGAGAACACGCACGTGGATATGTAAACGGCTTGCATACAATGTCCCTAGATCGATTGGCCTCAATCCCACCCGCTACACGGAGCTGGTACTGCTAGCTATCCAACAACCTCGTTGCCGGCATGTCAAGCATCATGTTTTCACCGATTTTCTGCACGGAGAAAGTCAATGTGCGATATTGTTGTTGTCAAGAGTGGCATGCCCAACGGGACACGAGAATGCTACGGAGCCAGGCACGCGAAGTGTGCGGCACGACTCGTGCAACAGGGAGTGATATGCCGCCCATGGAGCTTGCATCTCGCACTGTTCGGGCCGCTAGTCAACGGACTTACGGTTTTGGATTACACATTACTGCTTCCGTCGCATGCTCTCGCCCTCTCACAGTCAAGCAGTGGCCGTTCGCGGGCAGCATCGTTTGGAGACTCTGTGGAGCATGACGGCGTCTGTGCAGCTACATGATCTGAGCAATGGGGGTCGACAATACTAGACCGACTCGGCTGCCAATCGCATATGCTTTCCGAAGGTCTGGCCCACACGCTCCCGATAGCTCTCCCACAGTTATGCCGAAAGAGTTACATCCGGCATTGGCAATCCCATGTGCTTATCACTTCATGTATTGACACGTAGGCGTGTGAGCACTTACCTCAACGATAAGGCCTCAACATACAAAAGATAATCTCACGCGTTCGATTGGTCTGTGTAATGTGTTTTCGGTATCAAAGTTGCGGGTAATACGCTGCCTAGCCTGGACGACCCCGGAGTACAGGCTAAAGAACAAGCCTGACCCTAGGAGAACCGCAAATATGGAAGTAGAACAGCATGGCATCGCATATGACAACGATAAGGACTAACTCCACGTTGGCATTGATATGCCTCTACTCGCCGCGCTGAGGTTGCGGGAGTGGCTCCCGTCCTACTCCACACACCCGAGTATTCTCGGCCCACTCTCTACAGGCTCTTGATCATACCTAGCTTCGTGCTTTAAGCACCGCGCGGGACCACTTGAGTTGTCTTTCAGCATCGAAACACACTGCATCCGAAGCTGACAAGCAAAGCCTTCTCAAGAGCCAACCAAAACCCAACAATCGACTGCCAGATCAATCGAGCGCCTCATCTGAAAGCTACCGTATTCGTTCCCGGACCATCCAATTCAAACAACGCTTCCCCCATCAATGCCTTCCTGTGCACGCTGTGCAGGAGGTGGATCAGTGGCGAAGGCTTGTGCTCCCTGTGGTGCTACAGGGCACATAAGGCAGCGAATTCGATGCTATCAATGCAAATCGAAAGACGCGCCGACCGCGGCGGCTTGCACACTTTGTCGTGGACGTGGACAATTGACTATCCCAGTCAATTGCACTGTCTGCGCCGGCAGGGGAAGCATCTTGAAATTGACATGCGGCGACTGTGGTGGAAACGGGATGGCTAGAGCTTGATCGCAAAGATCAGTCGGTCAACAAGGAGGCAGAGGTGGGCGGATTAGAAGGAACAACATGATTTGTCTCAGCTTCAGTCTGGTTACTGAAGAATATATTTTCAATGGGATTTCTAACGCACTACTAAGTTGTCTGCGGTGCATACATGGCATGCATGTTCGAAATTGGCATATTGGCTTGCACATCACTGATTTGAGGAGGAGTATTTCTGTTTGGCCCATCACGAAGCAAAGAGAATGAGACAATGCCATTTCTCGGGTCAATAGGAAGTTGAGGAGATTTCTATTGTTGATGGTGTGGCTGTCGATTGATCTTCGCAGCACAATAGAGGCTCAATAGTCTCGGAACGTGTTGAAACATGCCGATTCACTCTTTTCCGCGCCTGCCTAACTACACCATTCACCCTCTTCAGCTTCAGCTGCTGGCTCAATCGATCGAAAGAACTCAGACCCGACTTTCACAAGACACATCCGAAGCTCAAGCTCCACACCAATCACAACCTCGACAAACATATCACAGACGATAGAAGCTCGACGTTCCGCGCGATGGAAGCTCTCCGCGAAAGACTCGCCGAAGCTACAGATCCAGCCAGCCATGCGCGACTGCGACGCATCATTGCCCAGCAAGAGCGAAACGCACGCAACAGACAAGCTTGGGATGAGGACCGCGATCTACCCGAACATCAAGATCAAGATCAAAAGAGAAAGCGAGACGATGGGAAAGAACGACCGCGAGAACAAATCTTTGCAGACATCGAAAGCGACTTGCGAGAAGAGGAGGCGCGCCAAAAGCGCGAGGCAGAATTACGCAGATCGGCAGAGGCGCGTCGCCAATCTGAAGCAGAGAAACGTCGGATCGAAGCAGAGAGGAGGGCGAAACTCAAAGAAAAGCTACGTCGCGAACACGAGCGGCGAGAGCGCGAGCAACGAGAACGAGAGTCGAGAAGCAACCCGACATACCCACCATCACCTCGAGTCCTACAACCCGCCGTCGCGATTCCACTTCAATCCATCACTGACTGGCGCCAACACGTTGCTCTCGCCTTCACCAATTACTCAGCCATGCAAATCTTTCCTGCTCCGCCTGCTGGCCCCTGCGGTAAACCTGAATGCCATCTCACCCGCGAGTTGCGCACTCTCGAAGCTTGCAAATGCAATATCCAAGCCTGCATTCGGAGAGCTGGATTAGTCTCGAAGGTCCAGCTGAAGTCTGAACGATTGAAGTGGCATCCTGATCGATTTGCCGCTTGCCCGGAGGATAGGAGAGAGCAGTTTGCAAAGATGGGGCGGGAAGTGTTTGTTGTTGTTGATGGGATGTTTCAGGGGGAGGAAGGAGGTAGATGTGCTGGGTTTGATGGGAAGTGAGAATTGTTTGTGACGACTTACTCGATTGGGACCGCGGTATTTCTGCTGGGTTGGAGGGATGTGCGCTTGCTGGAGGTGCTTCTCACAGAGAGAGAAGGCAATCGTATAGATCTATAAACTCGGTAAATGGAGTTGTCGTTATTTTTCCACCCCAAGAAGTTTCTGGATGTCACTCGTTGCTCTTGTGGTTTTCATTTCTGCCTCTTATGCTTCTTGTCGAACACCCAGGCCAAGCATATGCCTGAAATCGCAGATGGCTCAAGTTCCATTTGAAAGAGGCTGTCAACATTCCGCGCGGTTTGACACGATCAGCATACGGATAGTGCGCCCTTTCTCTGGTACATCGTCAACTTCTGACGCACTGAGTCGGAATTGACATAGCCAGCAATGGTCTATCATTTGTTCGAGACACTGCTCGTTTCGCATGTTTGTCATTGTACATGTCAAAGCATGCTTGCTGCTCTCTTTGCTCAATACAAATCAATGAGATAAATATACTGCTTTTCCCTCCTCTTCCAAATTCCCATTGCATTCGCATGCTCTCACCTGCCCACCTAATCATCTCATGACCCAGAATCACAACATGGATCAATTATCAGAAGCCAACAATGTCACCGGTGAGTCCCTTGTGACCTTGCTGGTGAATCAAATCTTTTCACATGGACTATTCACTCGAGCGGGGCGTCGTCATACCCTTTGCTTCATCCTTAAATACACTACTTCCTTCTCATTTTCTATAAACCAACCAACAAGAAGACATTAGCTGATTTGGACCTCGACTCAGACTCAAACAATCCAAACAACATCAGTAGATTCTTAAACCACTTCACCGACACCATGCCAGCCCGCAACGGTGAACTCACCGTGCCGTACGAGAAATACCCCTTGATGCGCCTCGTACTGCATCAACTCCGCCTCCACTACCCAGCTCTGACCGGCCCAGCACGCCTCGAAATCTTCAACGCCATTTTCCATGACCAGCTCGAAGAAGAAGGATTCGAAGATGGCAAGCTGACAAGCCACGACAAGCTCGACAGTCAGTACCGCGAGTCTCGCAAAGAGAAAAACAAGCAAAAATGGTCGGGCATCATCAAAGACCAACACGAACTCGATGACGAAGACTTCAAGGTCTATCAGACAATGATGGCCTTGATCAAGGTCAAGGGGCGGGAGCTTGGCAAGGAGATGGTATCGACAGGAAATGGGTCGTCTGATGAGGAGGAGGACGACGACGACGGAGACGACGACAGTGGAGACGATCAGCCTATCTTCGAGTCGTCGACATATACGAAGAATGGTCGTACGTACCCAGCTGGCGATATTGGGCTGTCTAAGAAGTACAGTGGCGTTGGCAGCAGCGGTGACACGATGAGGCTGTACAAGACTGACGCTGGCGAGGAGGATTCGGGTGACGATAGGGCTTCAGGACCGAGTAGAAAGGGAACTGGGAAGAAGGCGAAGAAGGGAAAGAAGGCAAGTGGCAAAAAGGGCAATTGAAGACCTCTGATTGATGGTTGCGAACTTTCTACTTCGCTTCGCTTCGTTTTCATTGCTTCTTCGAATTGGGTACGAGTCGTCTTGGGATATCATCGAGGCGTTTGAGAGAGAGCATTGAGATACCCACGAGCGTGATCAGCAGCAGACTTCCATCGCTGACGATGTAAAACAATTTATTTCCCAACATCTCTCAAAATCGTCACCATTGCTCTGCATCCCATGGTACAGTCGCTGCAGGACAGCTCTCGCGCCAGTAGACGAGAGTCTCGGTGATCTTGTCATTGAGTATGAAAGGGACGTAGCCGGACGACCGTAGTTCTTCAAAAGTTCGGAAATGGAAACTTCTTTTCATAGTGCTCTGGAAATGCTGATAAAGTAAGCACCACCTTCAAACACACAGCTCTAAACCCTATGTCACTACCGACCAGCACTTCCATCCCTCTTGAACATTCTAGCAAGCGGCTTCTCTTTACACAACGCCGGATTGAATGGCGCACAGATGGGTCCCTGAGGACATCCCAAATCACTACAATAAGCATTACCCGGGCAAGGATTCTCCTTTGAGCACGGTCGTGGCCTGGGGTTCTCAGTGAAGCACTGCACAAACTGCTGATCATCATCAAAGCTCGTGCAAATGCCCGGAGTACCTTGCCGGAAGGAATCGATTTGACAGCCACAGCTGTAGTCCCAAGGACACATTCCTCTCGAGTCACATCCGATCCTGCGACATGTGCCTTTGGGAGTCGCAACGTCGCAGAATTCCGTTCCACTGCAGCCTGGAGAGCACTTCTTTTTGCATTCGCCGCTGCGGATGGTAGTCGCGTCGCAGTAAGAGCCCTCGGCACAGGAGCCATTGCAAAGCTGTTTGCAAGTACCCTTGTCGCAGAATTTGCCATTCGCTGCAGTGCAACTGGCTTCGCAGACGTAGGCTTTGCAGGTTCCTTGCTCGGTTGATGTGTCGCAGTATTCTTGTTCGCCGCAACCAGCAGCACATTTTGGCGAGCATTCTGCTTTCCCATGATCGCAGAATTCTGAAGAGCCGCACACGGGACTGCATATATCTGTACACGTGCCCAAAGGCGAAGTAATATCGCACTCTTGATCTTTTCCGCACCCGGCGGAGCATTTGCGCGTGCAAGTACCAGTGGCAGAGCTGGTGTCGCAATACTCGGAGTCGCGGCAGCCAGCAGGACACTTGGCTGCGCATTCACCCTGAGGGGTGTCCAGATCGCAGTATTGCGTTGCAGTACAGCCGTTCTTGCACTTAGGCTGGCACGCTCCTAGTGCGGTAGTCTTGTCGCAATATTCTGTAGATTCTGCACATCCACTTCCACAATACGTCTTGCAGGTGCCCAGAGGTGTGGTAAGATCGCAGAACTCATTGTCGCCGCAACCTAGACCACATTTCGCTTTGCATTGACCTTCAAGAATGCTCTTGTCACAGTACTGGCTGTCCGAACATCCGGACTTGCATTTGAGTGTGCAAGTACCTGGCGCAGTCTTCTTGTCGCAAAATTCGTTGGCTTCGTCGCATCCTGTACCGCAGTACGCTTTGCAAGTTCCCTCTGGAGTGCTTTCGTCGCAGAATTCGTTGTCTGGACATGAACCACCACACTTAGGCTTGCAGAGTCCTACGAGGACGGTCTTGTCGCAGTATTCTCCAGTCGCACAGCCAGCTTTACATTTAGCCGTACATGTGCCAGGCACGGCAGTCTTGTCGCAGTATTCGTTCGCAGAGTCGCAGCCCTTCGCACAGTACTTTGTGCAGGTCCCGGGAGCTTTTGCTTTGTCGCAGTATTCATCTCCCGTGCAACCTGCTGCGCAAAAGTTCTTGCAGACTTCACCTGCCACCGAGCCGTCACAGAATTTTCCAACTGGGCAGCCTTGCGGACATATTGTTACCGTTGTCGTGGCTTGCACAACAGAGACACTCGTGCTTGCCGTAGTCGTCGCAGTTACAGTCAAGGTCGACGGAGTTGTAGCACCAGATTGGATGCAGGCGCAAACGTTCTTCTGGACAGAATATTGTTTGAGCTTGAGAAGGGCGAAGTTGATCAGATCAGACACTTGGCGCTTCTCCTTCTTGGACCCAGCACCGGTAACTGTTGCAGTGGCAACATTTGTAGTCGAAGTCGCAACTGGTGTTATCACGACAGTCGTAGCGGTCACTGTCTTGGCCTCGACTGGATAATTCTGCTTGCAATAGTCGAGGGCTGGTTTGTATTTGGAGAGCTGCTGGAAGCCTTGGCATAAGTTGCTCTGGGCTTGAGCCAACAAGCCGGAGGCCAGGAAGACAATCAGGGTATTCCGCATGATGAAAGCTGATGAAAGTGACAGAACACGATATCTGAGCGTTGCACAGCAGCGTTCTTATACTCGTTGCGGTAGCCATCTTGTGGCAGTGGTGGAGATGATTCCGCTGCGAAACCTACACAAAGATGCTCCGGAAGCAACTTAGATACAGGCTCGAGTGCCATGTGCTCGCCATGTGGCTTCCACGCCCGATGAATTGCCTGAACATTTTCGGAGGCTCCGTGTCGAAGTCTCTGGGCTCAGTACGCCACATGCATCGCCAAGACCAGGAAGGACCTGTGTCCGTTCAGGATGACAGCCACGTTTGGCAGCGCGGGTCTATGCTTTGAGAACTCTCCCTGCTCGTCCTCCTGCACGAAGCCAGTGGCTAACAGCTGTGCATAGGTCCGACTACTAGAAAAAGATGGTCTCTGTTTGTGGCTTGACGGGAAGACGTTTTGTACTGTAGATTGGGCCCTGAGCTAGTCATTTTGGGCTAGTCTTAGTGTGCACAGACCTTCGCGGTCGCGCTATTCCCTTTTCGGCGGCGCGCCCTCGCGGTCTGAGGGCAAAACTTAATGTTTTATTATAAGAGATACTTAAGAAAGACTAGTAAATATACTAAAAGTAGGAAACTATATAAAATAGGTTTAAAGTAAATAGAAACTAAAGGAATTAAGCCTAAGTAGTAGTCTATATTAGGGTACTATCTCTAGCTACTCTTTAAGAAGCTATTAGGATAGCTACTAGCTACTAGAGTAAGTAGTAAGTAAGGTTAGAGAACCTATAATTATTATAGAAGAATTAGTCTAGCCTACGAGTAGAAGTATATAGTATAGAGAACGAAAGTTATAGTATAGTAGAGTAAATAGGTAAATAAATAAGTAAATAGGTAAATAGGTAAACTAGCTTAGGCCTAGTATATCTACGCTTTATATATTTAGCTAGAGGTACTTCTATACTTTTCTTTTCTCTAATATATTTCGTTCTATAGCTTAGTTCTAGAAGTTATACTTATTTCTAGCCTTCGGCTACTTTCTAGTTCGTTTAGGCTTCTATATCTTTATATTACAAAATATTATTAATCTTATAATTACGCTATATCTTCTACTACTAATATAGGCGACCTTGCTAGTACTTTTAGTTACTTAGATACTAGTAACCTTCTACTAGTTACTACTCTACTATAAGTCGATCTAGACTCCTCTAATCTCTATAATTATACTTTAATAAAGAAGGCCTACTACGCGATATAGCGCTACTTCTATAAAGTAGTCTAAAATAGTAGTAAGCTATACTTCTAGAACGAAGCCTTCTTCTTTTATATTACTTAACTCGAAGCTAAATACTATATAGCCGAATAGAATATTATTAATACTAAAGGAGTCTTAGACTTAGTCTATATTAAACTCACTACTTAGAAAGCTACTACTAGAAACCTATTCGTTATTACTACTAAAAAAAGAAAGAAGCGTAAGTACTTAGACCTAGAAGTATTCTTTAGTAGATATAAGAAGTAAGAGACTTTCGTCGATAGGTTAATAACTATCTTTCTTTTTAGTAACTATAACTTCTTATATACTTTTAGAAAGAAATAAGAAAAAATTAGATACCTAAGTACTTATTTTAATAGTAAAGCTATAAAGATCCTTTATATTAGAAGTAGACTTATACCTTCTTATTTACTAGAAAAGGAGAATCCTAATCCTTACTTATATAGATAATATTCTAACTATAGTACTAAAGCTAGAAGATATACTTTAGTTTAAGAAGTAGCTAGGTAAAATATTTAAAATTAAGAATCTTAAAGAACTAGAGAAAATCCTTAGAATAAAGTTAATAAGAGATAGATAAGCTAGAACCTTAAAGCT